>JBBYHH010020676.1:5500-16691 GCA_038382905.1 Daphne laureola
TTTGAGACAAAATTCTCATCATTTATACCTATTTTATCATAATGTTAGTGCATTTTACCTATTTTTCCTATCTTTCATAGGATGTACATCTTGAAGGTGAAATTGCACTTAAAAGAGCATAAATTAGAGGTTCAGGATAGAAATTAGTAAAGTGTGGAGCATTGGAGATCATCTCGAGCTATATTGGAGAATTGGAGTACAAGAGAATAGTTGAGAGGGCTAAAATGCACATTTTCTAAAGTTGGAGAGCCAAATCAGATGACAAGAGGTGCCACTTCAAGGCGCAGGTTTGATGCCTCAAAGTGGTGCTACATTATGACCAGGTGCAGGTGCAGGCGTGGGTTTAACACATCAAATAGGCACCACCCTTGAAGCCTCATGCAGACCCAGGAACCACAAACAGGTGCCAAACCCAGGTGCAGGTTTGAGGAGCCTTTTGGTGCCTTGAACTTGCGCCTCTAATCTTCTCTCTCGTGGTGGTTGGACATTCTTATCTGAATTATGGGCTAGTTAAAGACCATTTTATCCCTATTTCAGTAGCCTAACATGACCAACTTGTCTAGGGTTATTTAGGACATTTGGAAACCACTATATATATGTTTTAGGGTCAGATTATTTAGTAGGCCAACATAGTTACGAATTTTGGAGTATTTTGGAGAGCTCTTCCATGGGAGATCATGGGGTTTCTCCATGATCAAGTTTATTAGGGTGACTTCTAAATTTATCTCTTAATTTATGAATATGTTTTCCTTTATTTGCATTCTGATTTCTGTTATTAGCATGTTTATTAGTGAGTAGTTAGTTAGTTTCTCTTAGGGTTAGCTTACCTAGAGGGTAACTTATGATTGGCATGCGTTTTCTTGTGTAGATGCTGATTTCTTGCTCAATATTTTTAGCAGTATGTATGTAGGAGGATCCCCTATAATTACATATCATCTAGTATTTGATGGAATGTCCGAGAGTGCTTCCATTGACAAAGAATTAGGGAAATTGGTTGATAGATGCACCGAGAGTCTGAGAGGACCTTAGTAACTCTATTGGTGTGTATGATTGGAGCTTAAAACCTCTGAAGTCAATATCTTTGATACATGAGAGTGGTTAAAGAGTGCTTCCATTAAGATTATGAGTGTTATTCCGAGAGGGAGACACTCCAACCTATGAATCCCACCTCTATGCATTGCTTGATGAACTAGAAGTTCATGAGGACCCTAGGAATTCAAAAGGTAGTTATAACTTGGTGTAGCAGTCCTCAAAAGATCTCCATTGGAGCATGAGAGTTCTTAATAGAAACTTTAGTTGAGAGGTGGGACGGTATTCCGAGAGGAAACTGACCCGATGATTGAAGTTTACCTTTTATTGAGGCATGTTAGTTGTAGGAAACCCCCAACATGGTAGATGCTGCCCTAGGATAGAGCTTTTCATCAGTGATTACATCGTATTTTCATCATAATGACTAGTTTACTCTTTCATTATCTATACCTTGACCGCACTTCGTTATCATCATTCTCAACAACGTTTGCACCCTACTTCCATTGCACCTGTAGATTTCACATAATCCTAGATTTTCCCTAGAGAACTCCTCTCTCTTGGATTTGATCCTTGTTTTGAGCTGCGATACTATGATAAGACATTGCTAAGGCCATTAGAGGTGTTACAAATTTATTTGATTGCTAATTGTTAGATTTGTGCACCGTCGCCCACTTTCACAAAAGACCCCAGCTATTAAATTAGCGTCGTTGCCGGGGAAAGACAATTTCTAGGATTATCGAGTTGTGTGTCACAATGAATGATCATGAAGAGCAAGTATATAGGAGGAGGGGTAGACCTTTGTATGAGGTTTTTTCTCCAAAACTACATTGAGATGATCAGAGGCTTATTAGGCTAGCCGCGGTCCACTCAGATTACATCATTCCGGATCATATCCTTGATTATGTGGAGTGACATTTGTTTGAGGGACTTGATACCAAAGATCCTATGGAGCTCCTTGATAATTTCACTATTATTTGTGACACTTTTAGTCTCCCATAGATGTCTGAAGATGCAAAATGAATGCGCTAATTTCCATTTTCGCTGAAAGCCAACGTAAAAAGGTGGTTTCTTAATCTCGATCCAACAAAGATTTCATCATGGGGAGATTTGAGAGTGACCTTCGTGAGGAAATATGATTTCATGATAGTTATGGGACTCAAGAAGGAGATCTACCTATTTAACGAAGAACCTCATGAAAATATTGCGCAAGCATGGGTAAGGTTCAAGAGTTTGGGAAACCGTTGTCTACAAATGGGCTTTTCAAGAGCGAAGTTAGCTTACAATTTCTACGGGGGACTATCAAAAGAATCACGACATAACTTGGATTCTTCTACTGGAGGATCGTTCTTGAACAAGGATGGTGAGGAAGCGTGGGAGTTCTTGGAAATTTTAGAAGCACGTGAGGAATGGTATAATGGCGAACATCCCCACACTAAGGATGGGAACCAAGGTGTTAAGGACAAGAAGGAAGAAACATCCTTACATGAACAAATAGTTTCCTTAATGTCTATGGTGGAGAGATGGGTACAAAATCGGAGAAAAATCAGCAAGCCAAATGTACCCGCGCAAGAAGTGGTTGATGTACAATAGGGCTATGTAATGGACCATCTCCACCGACATCATCCTTCTCACGGGCAGAAGCTAGTCGACCCTTATGGCCATTCCTAAACCTCTTTGGTGAAGAATCCCAACTATGTCATGATGCCCGATCAAAGCCCTCTCAAGCCTTCCTAATCGGAACTCTACATGCAGAGATTACGAGATAAGTTTAAGGCTTTTATGCAACATAGCCAACAATATATTGATAACCGTAAAAACTCAATCCAGAATTTAGCACAAGAGCATCTTCAATAAAGCAAAGATGAAGAAGTTTTCCAAAAGGATTATCAAAAAGTCCACATACGGAGTGGAAGGACTGCACAAGATGAAGACAACATCAGTCAAAAGGAAGTTACAATCCAAAATGTGCACACCGAGGCTCCCCACATTGACTGCTATATGCCTTTGAGAAGCATTGTTGCTCATACGCCCCATGAAGAACACAAAGAGCTAAAGCCTTGAGACGAAAAGCAACTTGCAATCAAAGAGGAGGAGGAAAGGCCTTTAATTGGGAAGACTAAAGAAAGATAGGTTACACAGTCAAAATTTCAAGAATACAGCTTGTTTTGAATAGTATCAAGAAGGGCCCCAACAAAGATTTTGAGGTTTCACATAACGGGGCACTGAAGGATTTGAAACTCCTACCTTATGCTGAGCTCCCTTTTCCGGTATGATTGCAAAACAAGCAGCATGGATTTCATCCTAGAAAGTTGTAAGAAGAAAACTTAATGAATGTTAGATTTAAGGGAGAAATACAAGATTCAAATACCTCTCAACTTGAACAAGGGTGCCACATCAAGGTGGTCGACAAGCCAAAGGAGGAAAATTTTAAATTCGAGGATTACAAGACTAAGGCATACACTTATTCTAAGGTGAAGAACAAGAAAGTTAAGGTACTTGGAAATCAACCATCAACTCAATTTCAAGATAAGATCGAGGATGACAAGCTACCTTATGTTTGGAGTGTCAAGACCAGGAAATGGAAGGGATCCCCCTTCCCAGTTCCATTCAAGGAAAGTGAGGATCCACACACCATGGTTCTATGACCAGCAATACCACCCTGAAGTCACCCACTTATGCCTAGCCAATGGTGAAAAATGTGGCGCTTGTGGGAGGCAACCCAGTGGTTTATGTGGTTAATTGATTTTATGATAATTATTTAGACTGTTCTTAAATTTTGGTCTAATAAAGCCTCACTAGTTTGGTTAAGGACTTGGATGCTCAGTTGGAGAGAAACAATGGAAGGAGATAACAATTCTTCCTGGAAGCACAAGTAAGGTCAATTTCTCCACCATTTCTACTCTAATTGGTAAGGCACAGACAACCAACACCACCACACTTGAAGGGCAAGGTATAATTCTACCTCTACAGATTTCTTTGAAGATTACAAGGTATGAATCTATACCTGAGCTTCATCATGGTAGTTAGAGGGTGAAAATTATTTTGATTGCCTTGTCTCTTCTCTTAAGCATGTTGTTGAATGTGTGATGATGTATGAGGTCTAAACATGTTGAAATTAATTATTTCCATGATTTGTTTGCTTAATTGTTGATAAGAGAACATGAACTTGAAAAGAAATGAGGAATGCGAAAATTGAGTTTCATGTCATGAATGCTATATCATGAGGACTTTTCACATCACACTTGTATGTTGCATTGATGATATATTCAGTGTGATTTCATATTGACATTTGATAGGTATGCTTCATGACATGCCCAAAATTGAACATGACATCTTAGCTCAATTTGCCATTTGCATATTACCACATGATGACTTTCTTACATTCATGTCACATGCTTAATGTGAATTTACATCCATGGTAACTTGTATGATCTACATCTTTGCAATTTCATGACAACATACAAGTTACAAATGAAATCTTGAGTGTGACAATTGTAAATACCCTTTTTTGAGTCACACTCATTACCTTGTACTTATTGAAGATGTTCTTAGGTACTTTTGAAACGCAAGGAGATGGACAAATTCTTCAACTTTTTTGGAATTATGGGAGAAAGCAGCTGCTACCCGAACCTCAAAGGCATGAAGATGGCCTCTTTGGCCCCCAAGGTATGATTCCCAATTCTCCTAGGTTTTTATATCCCCGTCCATCGCATAAGGACATGCTTTTGATGAGTATTGAGTCCTAATCACCACCCAAGCATCTAGTTTTATTTTTTCTAGGATGTACATAGCTTCTTTTAAAAAAAACCCTAAAAATCGAAATGTTTGCCTAAAATACAAAAAAAAATAGAGAATTGAATTTTTTTGTGGGCTAATTGTATGCAGAAAGTGATGGGTGTTTATGCTTTGTATGATGGGATTGCATGTTCTATAGCATAGTTTAACTTTTTCTAGGGACAGATACTACTTGTGGTATGTTTATGAACTTTATGTGAAGTTTTGTTTTTATTATTTTATGGTGTGAATTTAGGATTAAAGTTGGTATTTGAGCATGAAAACTTCACATAGAAGGGCTAGAAAACTAAGTTAATAAAAATTGTAGGAACTGAGATTTAACTAGCTTGTGAATGAGAATTTTCTAGGTGGGTACCTAATACTTGTACCGTAAGTTTGGTCCATTCAGAATGATAGTTATGGTCATCCGCGTCAAAACTGTGTCATGGCTTAACTCCATCTTTTGAGTGCAAACTTAAGGTACAAGTATGCGTTCAATCGCACCTTAAGGTGGTTGAACCTGGGATGATACTTAGACATGTTTTTTGCTACACCGTATTCATGGCCTGTAGTCCCTCTCCTAGGATCCTACCTTAAGAACTTAGGCACCCACTCTCACACAACTTAAATATAGGTGCAAAAATAGAAAAGCACCTAAGAAAAGAAAAAAAAAAAAGTGTAAAAATAGAAAAACACCACAAAAAGGGGAGGAAGTGAATAAGTGGAATAAAAAGTGTTGAGAAATGGACAATCCGCATTCACTGGCTAAATCTCAGGGCCGAACGAAGTTCATTAACGTAGGAGTCCATCCCTTCCTTAGAAGTGATAAGTGTTTGAAAATCAATGTGCCTCTTTAATTTGCACTATGCATGCATGTTAAACAGTTCTTCACATGTGGTTCACTTATGCATTTTACGAGTCATGGATCTGTCATTAGAATGAGTGAAGGTTTGTTGAACATGTTAATTCTTAGTTTCACACTCACTCTGATTCTCTTGATTTTCCTACATCAAAAAGATTTTTTTCTGTAAATACCGTAGGTGGTTAAGTTAGAAATCTTTATTTTCCTTATTCCTAAATGTTGTCGGTGCTCGGGACTAGCAACGATCTGGGTTTGGGGGTGTGATGAGTGTGCAAACGTGCACACATTCCTGGGGTGTTTAAGACACAATTCTCATCATTTATGCCTATTTTATCATGATATTAGTACATTTTACCTATTTTTCCTATCTTTCACATGATGCACATCTTGGAGGTGAAATTGCACTTAGAATAGCATAAACTAGAGGTTCAGGATGGAAATTAGAAAAGTGCGGAGCATTAGAGATGATCCTGAGGTATATTGGAGAATTGAAGTCCAAGAGAATAATTGAGAGGGATAAAATGCACATTTTACAAAGTTGGAGAGCCAAATCAGATGACAAGAGGCGCCACTTCAAGACGTAGGTTTCATGCCTCAAAGTGGCGGAACATTATGACCAGGCGCAGGTGCAGGCATGGGTTTAACACCTCAAATAGGCGCCACTCTTGAAGCCAGGCACCAGTTATGGCACCTCCAAGATGCCACTTTTGGAGCCTCATGCAGACCCAGGTCCCACAAGTAAGCGCCAAACCCAAGCGCAGGTTGAGCCCCTCTCCAAGGCAAGGCGCAGGTTTAAGGCGCCGTTTTGGTACCTTGAACTTGCGCCTCCAATATTCTCTCTCCTGGTGGTTGGAAATTCTTATCTAAATTAGGGGCTATTTAAAGACCATTTTATCCCTATTTTAGTAGCCTAACATGAACAACTTATCTAGGGTCATTTAGGATATTTGGAAACCACTATATATATGTTTTAGGGTCAGATTATTTAGTAGGCTAGCATAGTTACGAATTTTGGAGTATTTTTTAGAGCTCTTCCAAGGGAGATCATGGGTTTTCTCCATGATCAAGCATATTAGGGTGACTTCTAAACTTATCTCTTAATTTATGAATATGTTTTCCTTTATTTGCATGCTGATTTCTGTTATTAGCATGTTTATTAGTGAATAGTTAGTTAGTCTCTCTTAGGGTTAGCTTACCTAGGGTTAACTTATGATTGGCATGCTTTTGCTTGTGTAGATGTTGATTTCTTGCTCTATATTTTTAGTAGTATGTATGTAGGAGGATCCCCTGCAATTACATATCATCTAGTGTTCGATGGAATGTCCGAGAGGGCTTCCACTGACAAAGACTTAGGACAAGAGTCCGAGAGGACCTTGGTAAATCTATTGGTGTGTATGATTGGAGCTTAAAACCTCTGAAGTAAATCACTTTGATACACGAGATTGGTCAAAGAGTGCTCCCGTTGAGAGTATGAGTGTTATTCCGAGAGGGAGACACTCCAACCTTTAAATCTCACCTCTATACATTTCTTGATGAACTAGAAGTTTGAGAGGACCCAAGGAATTCAATAGGTAGTTATAACTTGGTGTAGCAGTCATCAAAAGATCTCCATTGGAGCATGAGAGTGCCCAATAGAATTTTTAGTTGAGAGGTGGGACGGTATTCCAAGAGGAAACCGACCCGATCATTGAAGTTTACCTTTTATTGAGGCATGTTAGTTCTAGGAAAGCCCCAACATGGTAGATGCTGCCCTAAGAGAGAGATTTTCATCAGCGATTACATCGTATTTTCATCATATTGACTATTTTACTCCTTCATTACCTATACCTTGACCACACTTCGTTATCAACATTCTTAACAACTTTCGCACCCTACTTCCATTGCACCAGTAGATTTCACACAATCCTCGATTTTCCCTAGAGAACTCCTCTCTCTTGGGTTCGATCCTTGTTTTGAGCCACGATACTATGATAAGACGTTGCTAGGGCCATTAGAGGTGTTATAAATTTATTTTATTGCTAATTGTTATATTTGTGCACCATCGCACACTCTAATGAAAGACCCCAGCTATCACTAGAAGGCATCCTTCTCCACCTCTGACTAACTCTGGGACCTGTACTAAGGCCAATCCCACTCCCATCCAGGATTAAGGGGCCTACTTGGCCCCCCAGGTATGATCTTTCATTCTCTCCTCTATTTTTACTCCTTCCATGCCATGAGGACATTGCATATTTTGAGTTTAGGGGGAGTTGTGCATTAGATCATGTGGGAGATGTGAGGTAGAACCTGTTTAGTGTTATGATTGATTTGAAACACCATGCAATCATCCAATTTTGTCTCTTTACATAGCATGATGCCTTTGCCTCGATTAGTTTAACTATCATTTGGAATCTTTGTGAATATGCATGTTTGTGATCATTGAAGTAGTAAAATTTTGTTTTTAACTTGTGGAATGGAGAATTCTACCTTGTGAGGATTTGAGCCTAATTTCTTTGATTTGTTGCTTCTTGTGCGTGATGTGTTCTCCATGAGAGTATTTTATCTTGTATCTCAACCAAAACTTGCCTGATTGAACCGTTACAAGTCTACATTATTGCATGCTTAACCGGGAAGAAGATGGCATTGTAAGATGAGCCAGTGGTCTAAATAGCCAACCATGTACATGATATTCATTAGATAACCTTGTTGAGCCTGAGCCATATTCTTTCTTGATACCACATCTTAAGCCACTCCCGCTCAGTGGTATTACCTTTTTGTCCATGTGTTCACTCGAGCATGTATAGTTGGGCTTTAGGTACCATTTTATGAGAGAGATGTGTACAATATGAGTTTGGGGGAGGGTTATCTACATTTTGGTTGTGCAAAAATGTGTGAGTGACATGACATTTCTGGAGTTATATGTGTGCCATTATGCTAAAAAAAATGAAAAAGAAAGTGAGCACATGTGAAAAAAAGAAAAAGATCAAAAAGTAGTGCAACTAAAAATTGAAAAGAGGCACTTGTACGAAAAATAGTATTAGAATGTGAAAAAGATAGTTGAAGTTGTGCAAAAATAGTGAAAGTGAGTGTGAGCTTGCAAAGTAATCAAGTGAGTGGGTATGAGTTTTGAGTGTCTATGTGTTAGTGCCCATCTTGCATGTTCAGGTAAGATAAAAGCTGCACCCACATACAACCTTCAACCGAAGTCCTTCTTCACCTAGATCAACCTCGTTACAAACCATGAAAAGACCATTCGACTGGAAAAGCATGTGACGTCCTTCAGGACATTAGTAGAGGAGTTTTGGTTTTCCAAGAAGCTTATGGATTGAGGGTACAAGATAAGATCACCAAGCACACACTCGCTTCCCATTTTCAGTGAGTGAAACACTTAGGGAGCGACCTTCCATTTTTTGTGTTGAGACCAAAATTTTAGAAATTCAGTAATCACTTGTGTTTTTATTGATGAGCACTTCTAAATTGTATTTAAACTTGAGTAGGCATTGGTGGATTGTCTTTTTAGAGATATTAGATATTTGTGTTGCTCGGGACTAGCAACGTTCTGAGTTTGGGGGTGTGTTGTGTGTACAAATACACACACATTTCCTAGGTATTTTAAGTAAATTGCATCACTTCTAGAGCTTATTAATGGTTATTTATGCATATTTTACTTGTTAATTATATTTCTTTGTAGGCGCACAGACCATGGGTGATTTGGAGTGAAAGGAGCATAAAATATGAATCAAACATGAAGAGCACGGAAGGATGAAAACAAGCACCAAGTTTCATATCAAAAGGAGCATTGGAGGCCATGATATCACACCGGCAAGGCAATGGCGCAAGCATGGCACAAGGATGCCACAAGGGCTGGAAGGTGGCATTATGGAACCATCTTGGTGCAACCATGGTGCCATGATGGTGCTATATCTGTAAGAAATCAAGAGGAAATAAGTCTTGAGGTCCTTGGTGCCATCTTGGCCCTATGTTGGCGCTATGACATAGCGCCAATTCTATTAGAGCTGACCCTGTTTTGGTGCTATGAAGGCGCAATAATGGCACCATCTTGTTGCTAACTCCTGCACTTCATTTATTCGCTGTCCTCCGATCACGATTCGGTTTTATCATGTTTGTAACCACTTTTTAGGACACTTTTACCCTTATGTTGTTACCCTTAAGTGCCTAACATGTGTAGGGGCACTTTTTGGTGTTAGACTTAGTATATAAACACTTTTAGAGTAAGTTTTAGCAAGCTTTTTCATTCCATCTGAATTTGAGTTGTTCTTATCCATTTTGGGGCTGCTACCTAGGGCTTTGAGCCCCTTTTTCATGGAGGATTGATGGAGGCTTGTTAGAGATGCTGGGAATCCATCTAACTAAGCATTTCCTATCTCTTCTCCTCTTTATATATGATTATTTGATGTTTGTTTCATTGCTTTCCATTGTTCATAGCATGTGTTCTTGTGAGTAGATTCCTCTTTTCTTCTAGGGTTTGTTAGCTTATGGGGTAAGCTATGTGTTTCTATGCTTAATATGACATAGATATCAATTCCTAGCACTTCTTTCATGTGTGGTATGTTGAATGAAGTACTCATTCATATTTACTCTTCTAGGTTCTTTATTAAATGTCCGAGAGGAATTTAATCGGCACAACACTTGAGGAATTGATTGATTAGCTCTCGAAGTGTCAGAGATGACCTTAGTAAGTTAATTCATGAATAGTTTATGGGCTGTAAATCCTCAAAAGTGAGCATTAGACCACGAGAGTGGCAAATCTAACTTTAGTTGAGAGGTGTGTTGCTTGCTTGAGAGATAAGCAACCGAACTATAGTAGCTTCCTAAAAGCGTGGTCCCTAATATGTGAGAGCGGTTAGGAGATGGTGTATTTTATAGGGGATGATTCATAGTATCCGAGAGGAACGCATAATTAATTGTAGTAAATCACCTCTAAACATGCATAAAACACGTAGTGAACCCCCCTATACGTAGACAAACCCCAAGAGAGAGATTTATTATATTGAATTAAAATCCCTTTTTGTGTTGCTTATTTGTTAAGTTAATTTAGTAGTTTTGTTAAGTGTTGTAGGAATAGCCTTAGCACCATTAGTTACTTGATTCACCATCAAATTCATCACTAAACTTGATGCCCTTACCTATTTGTCATTGTACGTTAGTAGCATTTTACTCATACAACCTTTAAACACTATTTCCCTTGGGTTCGACACCCATACTCTAAAGCCACATACTAGTGCGATCCTTGCACTTGGGGCTAAGAAAAAGATATTTATAAATGTAAAACTTGGAATAAAAAGAGCTAAAAAGAATATACCCTTTGTAGCACAACCCTGCCTGACACACAAGACTTTATGCTAACTGCCTCACTAACAGGACTTCGTACAATGGCTACCCGACACATAGGAATTTATGCCAAAGTTTCCTGACTAACATGAATTAGAAAGTAGACAACAACGTTGTGATCAATGCATTGATAGAGTAGTCTATTAACCTTCCCCTTCCTTGGGAAGTATCCCTTAGTCAGTGATAAAGAGTTAT
>JBBYHH010020786.1:0-16683 GCA_038382905.1 Daphne laureola
TATACCTATCGATTTGTAACGCAAGCAAGCAGAACTAGGTTATGTTTCTATGGCTTTCAGCAACCTGCAGCATTGAGGAAATTGTCATATGGGCTTGAGGCGGGAAGGTTGTAAAAGCAAGGATGGAGCTGGTACTCCGTTCCACAATGCATTGCACCTGCTGCTTGATAATCAGCTGCAAATGGATTTCCACTCTGCATTTCAAAAGTTCTCGGGAGTTAAGAATACAGCTAAGTTAACACATCAATCAAAACCAGAGAAGGCAAATGGTACTGAAAACTAACTACCCAAATTTATCCAAGGAAAACGCATCATAAGAGAGAAAAACAAGGCTACCTTCTATTGGGTATACGAAACCCATCGCTCACAAATCATATCTGTCAGTTCAGGTCCTTATGACCCACTGTCACAGAATATATTACAGAGCAGGAACATTACTAGCTTTCTTAGAGGGGCACAGACCAAGTTGCTACCTTGCTACTACTCCTTTCGTCCCAAACGTATTGTCACAACATCAAAATATTTGTGTCCCAAATGAAATGACCCTTTGACACTTGTGTTTTATTTTAGTCCACTTTTACCTTTACACGTGCACTCACTCATAGAGTCTAGGGAGTAGGTTGGGAGGGGTGAGAATGGGTTTAGAAGAGGGTAATGATGTAAATTTATGTAAAATGAGTTAGTGAGCAAAGAAAATCTTAATCTATTCAAAAAAGCTAAAAGTGACAACACGTTTGGGACGGAGGAAGTATAATATAAAAATCTCAAATCAAACTAATACCCAAAGACGAAAATTAATAACCCATGAAACCAGTAAGACGCTGATTTTGATAAGCACATATTTCAACATCCTAGGTTGGATAATAAAAAACGCACTATTTTAAGATATTGTCTCATTCATTGACAGATGCTAAGAATATACTAGAAACCCTTCAACTGTCCTTGTTATCAATTAGTATGGTTGTGTTCTTCAACCACTTTTTACAAAAAACTAACAACAATCTAACACATTTAAAATTTCCCTCCCAAAACTCTCTCACTCTCTCTCCCCTCTTGAATTCAAATATGTGTTACTTTTTTGATAGTTTTTTGTTGCCTCAAACACATTAACAAACAACAAAAACCTGAGATGTAAGTTTATATCACAGAACATGACTGCAAGTGGTAAGATGCAAACCTTGGACGGTGTTGATTCATAGTGTGGATGAGATTGTATGTCCTTTGCAGCGACGGCACCTATATTTTCCTGGGACTGATGGCAATTCATTAAAACACTCATTTTCTGTTGCTTTCCCTCTCGTAGAGCTTCACAGTGGCCTGCCATTTCACTGTAAGGCATGTTAGGTGGAGCTGTGACAGACAACCTTCCAACATGATGAGTCGGATCTGAGACCTGCAATGCAACTTCTGTTTTAGCCAGTTGTGAATATAAACTCTAACTATGAACCTTATAATCAAAATCTAAAGTTATAAGGATGTCCTGTACTATTAACGTGCTGAGAATGAGAAGACTTTACAAGTTAATTTGCTAGATGAAGATACTAAGAAGAGTGCAGAATTAATGTCATCAACCTTTCGACAAAACATATCAATGTTATATTGTTCATAAAAATCATGTGTTTGGACTTTTTCTCCCGTCTGTATATTCACATTTTCATTTCTTGCTCTCTTATATATTTCTCTTACTGAGAATAAGCAGACTCCTCCAAATATACAAATGAAGTCTAACCATAAATGTGTCCAGATGTATACTTCAAGTCACGCACCATAACAACCCAACTTCCTCCTCCAAAAGGAAACTTTGGTAAATAACCGAACATACTAATTGGGCTGAGATCTAATCATCAAACTGATTGATCAAATTCCCTAGCATCTAGATGGATTATAGATTGGCTAAGGTCCCATTCTATGTTCTTTGCTGATCAATAAAAATAATATGCCAACTTACTGTATTAAGAATTTCATCCACGCTAATAAGATTTGGAGGTTCAGCAACTGAATTTCTCACGGGACTAATTGGAAAGTCGTATGTATTAGTATCATCAGCTCCTCCCAATAAAGGAGCCTCACCCTGCTTAATTTAAAACACCTATTTTAGGCACAATATTTAAATACAATAACATTTGAGGTGGAGTGAACTGCAGAGGTAATGAAGTTCCATAGATAATTGCCTTAGCAGTTGCTGCACTTCCTTCTGACCCAAGCTTGTAAATTTGTCCTGGTGTTCCCATCGCAGAAGGAATTCCCAGCGGACATCCATCATCAGGGATGAAGTCATTAAGCATCAGGACTTTCATATTGGCTGCCTCTTGCTGCCAAAAAAGACCACTTAAATTAGAACTGCGTCCAGTAGGATCAACCTGGCAATGCCCCACAGTAAGCAAAACACTAAGAATAGTCATACATCAGATACGTTGCCAACAAACTTCAATATCATGTTTGTAAATGATTCTTTTGTTTGGTTCTCTGTTATTCTTATTGCAGAGAGAGACTTCAAGCCATCTTCATCATCCTCTTTCGATCCGTAAGGTTGAGAATTAAGTCCAGTATCCACAACTTGTAGTTTGCAATCATCAACCAGCTCCAGAAATGGGTCCCCCTAAATTAAGATAAACAAAGAAAGACAATATATGCCAGCTTCTAAGATATTGTATTTAATGTCATTCAAAATCTGATGCCTATTATGGATGGCACATAATCATGCTCCTGTAACGAAATTACCGAAACACACCTTGCTCATGCAATGAAGTGAAAGAAATGGAGGACTTACTGTTCTATCAGTGAGAGAAACTTTAGCAAAAGGAACAATTGGGGGAACATTGTAAGCTTTAGAACAGAAGACGATCATCGCTGTTGCCAAACTAAAAAGGGATCTCCGTCGTGATGGCTTCAATGGCCCTATCAAATTGAAATTTTCAGAGTTAAAGAGATAGAGTTTAAATTTTACAGTTGTCATGACAGCTAGAGCCTACCACAGGCCAGCTTGATCCAAGAAAATAAGCTTTAAGAAGTTCAAGCAATTTATTCTAATCAGCATAAAAAAAGCCTGAAATCAAGTTCGAAAAAAGACTACCTTTAGAAGTACGAAAAAAAATTAAAGGAAAAAAAGATATAGTGTTGACTCAAAAACAATATTGAACATTGTACTCTTGTGTGTGAATGCACTCTTGTATGGGAAAAAGCATACTCGTCTACCAAAACTTGAATCGGAAGTGTGATTTGTCTTCTCTTTCATTGGTATGCCAATGAATGACTGTTGAAAAAGGATGTTAATTCGTTGAACAGAAATAGAATAAGGAGGTACAGGAAAAAGCAAAACAGCTTTGGCCCTTACTGAGGATAGAAGTATGGAAAGTAGATAAGACAGTTTAGCGTACACGCTTTAACTAATAGTAACTTGTTGCTAAACAAGGGCAGTATCGTTAGATATTTGGAGGTAGTGAAGAAGGCAAGAAAACCAAAACCTGTTTGGCCAGAAAGCAAAAGTAGAAACTAGTGCTTTTCTGATAAAAAAGGAAACTAGTGCTTTTAGAGCTTGCAGGGGAATTCACACCTAACCAAGCAAGATTCAAAATAGATTCTTCATACACTAGTTCAAGATTAGAGGTTCGTAGACTGAGAAATTCAGCATTATCACACTACACCTTGATCCCAACAATGCTAGGGTCGGGGCATAAAATTAGTTAATACTGTAGATTCATACAAAAAATCATAGTGGTAAAGTTTTATGTTTGATGTCTTCCTTGTCACAACCTTCTTATAAAGGAATAAGGAGATTTAATTCTAAAACCATCATTGTCATAGGTTTTTCCACTTGCATGTAAAATGTCATAAGACGGTGATTAGTTAAGCTAGTTGCTATAGTTATATCCCAATACAAGATTAATACTGTGGGAAATTAATATGCATTTTTATCAACTAATAGAAACTATGAAGGAAATACTGAGATAACCCCAACTCATTTGAAATGTTAAGCACTCAGATATGAAGCAACTACTGCGTTAAAGTGTCCAAGCTAAAACCAACTGGCAATCAATGGAGAAGTCTCTCCAAAATATCTAATGTTCAATAATCTAAAGAACACACCCTATATGTGACTTCCCTGCAACTATAGCCCAAAGAGATCATTGAAAATGGATCTGGCATGTGAAGGATTCCGGTGACACTGAAAAACCATGGTCTCCCATGTCATGCTATAGAATCCAACTCAACCAATTCGTGGAGAGTCCACAAGACAATACCTGTGTTAAATAACCCCTATACTCTGAAGCCAGTCCCTTCCAGCTTGCCCATTCATTTATATATACAAGAAAAGTACAGTACAGAACATTGCATGAAATATACCTTAAGGTAATCCCCGTACTGTCCAACTATCAAGTTTGGACCACCAAGTTGTTACCATTCTGTAACACTTTCTCATCTGCCTCTAATCTTGGACTACAACAACGTAAACAGTCCAGGTACAAAAATGCCCATGACTATGTCTACATCTACGTGAAGTAGGTTATCATCAAACTCACCACAGGCGTACTTGATATTAACACTGTCTTGATAAGCCATCTTCCAGGCTTAGATTTTCATGATCTTTAACTAACCCTAAACCCTAACATCTACGTGAAAGTAGGTTACCATCACCCTCGCCACAGGCGTACTTGATATTAACACTGTCTTGATCTTAGATTTTCATGGTCTTAACTAATCACTGCATATTTGTTAACTGTAATGCCCCTCTCTCCTGTAGAACAATCATGATTTGTAGTTTATTAACTTTGAGCTTTTAAGCTAAACCCTAGATCCAGTATATTATTGGAACAAAACCGTAATGTAGAAACAATATGGCCTATACTCCAGGAAAGGTCTTGAATAAAGCTTTCTGACATGAGCCCCAAATTTTTAATCACCACACTTACCACAGGCAAACTTGAATTTAACAATTTTTTATAATCCATCTTGCATTCTTATGTTTTATAGTCTGACTGATTTTTATTTTATTTACTCTAGTGCTTGTATCTCCTGTAGAGTATTGATAGTATCTTCTAGGCGATTAGCTTTTTGAGAGTAAAAGTCCTTGTTCCAGCATTTTCAAAGCTAATTTGGGACCTAACAGGAGTAAAGCATAGTAGCTCTACCCACGAGAGATTCAAAATAAGGCTTTCTAATATAAGCCCAAATATCATAGCAGTGTAATAGAAGTACTAGCTTCAGTAAAAGAAGTGTCATACGTGAGTCTGAGACCTTAAATGACCTATCTTAAACCCTCAGTTGATTTTGCTTCTTCATCCTAGATGGAATCAGGTCAAAGTGCATGGAACTAATGCAGTATCAACCAAAAGTAGTTTACTTTCAGGAGATGTGCATGAGAATAAGGCATCTATAGAAATTCTCCCACAAGGCCTACCTCCTTCTCGCATAGAGATGCTTCTTAAAGAAAAGGCCAACTGAAAGCTTCGAGCAACAGCCTCATTAAGAGAGTTCTACAAAGTTCACAAAACATAGAAAAATATACGACTGGATAAGAAGACAAGTTAAAAGGATAGAATGATTCACTTGGAATAGGTTAACAGTCACTGAAGAATTTATAAATTTCTCAATTAAAAGAATGTCCACATGCTTGTAAGAAATTATTTAGCAAACAACAGCAGAACAACCACATAATCTCCTAGTACTGAATAAGTAACACAGAAACCTACTCTGATAATAGACAATTCCTATACATAATACCCCCTTCGTCCCATTAAAATTGTAGCATTGTTCGAGGATGGAGATTAAGATGTGCAGAACTTGTTTAAAGTTTTCCGTTTATACCCTTAAAAAAATACAATTAATTTTTAAAATGTTATTAAAGCTTATGAGAAAATTATGGAAAAAGAGTAAACTTGATTGAGGATGCTGCAGATTTGATGTGTAAAAAGTTACTAAAAAAGAGATCGTATAAAAATTTAATATAAATGCCAAAAAAATGGCATAATATTTTGGTGGGAACGAGGCAGTACAATGTTGCAGCCATGTCTTATGAAAAATCAAATCAAGAAAGTTCCTTACTCAAATATGCGAGTATGCAAGAAAACAAGATATATTCCCTTCATAAACATGAAAACGCAACAGCAGCTTAGAAGAGTTTGGATGGTGAAAGTCATGCATCTATGGGCTCCAAAGTACTCAATTAATGCCAAAGCTACTGTAAGACAACTTCCGTAGAAATCAAATTCATTCACACAGTGTTACTTACTCCACACATTTTCTTGCACCATTTTAATATACAAATACCTGAGAAACTTATATGACTTTCAGTTCTTTTGTTACAGTCCTTGAAAATTTATGTTAGGATTGAAAGAATAAAAAAGGTTTCAGTACGATTGAAACATATTTGTATTTTGACATATGGAGGCCATCAGTTTTGGATAAGGAAATGGAGCAAAGAAAATGGGACTGAGGCGGCATTATATTTACTTGGAACTTGTCTGATAGTAACACTAGAGTTCTTTCAAACAACAATATCACATAAACTATTTCAGTTGAATGAACAGACTAACTTGGCACGATGGAAAATCTGGAAACAATAAAGGAAAAAAGACGAGCTAGAAAACCGAAAAGAGAACCATATGTTCATTCCCCTGGAAAGAAAAATGTATAAGAATCCATCATATATCGCTTCTCTTCTCCGTCAGCTGAGAAAATGTACCTTGGTTCGTGCAAATAGCAGCACTAGACTGTAAGTATGTGCAATTGCTTCAAAATTTTCTGGTACGTTAGCAGGAAAGATAGATTGTGCCCAAAGGGATGATAGCATAATCGAAATCTGATGACTACTCAGTCGAAGCGGTATCATCTGAAAAAATGGGACTAATAAGTCTGGTGATGAAGTGGAAATAATACATGCAAAGTTTAGATATGAATTCTGCATATTCTGCTAATGTGCAAGTATCATATAAACTAGAAGATGTATCACAATAAAAGAGTATAGAGCAGTTCAATGATGACTTTTGGGCTAAGCGCATTCTGGTCATTTCAACCTGAACTGGTCCCTGCTTTCCAAAAGGAAAAGAGCATGGGATCACCCTAATTTGATTTTCCTCAGTTAAATGTACTTAAATCACACCCTTCCATCCTTGCTTCACCTCTACTTTATCTCTCATTCATCGCAGAAGCTAAAAATGTATAATTTCACTTGATAGTTCCTCCAAGAACAAATGTGACAAGTCTCTTCATCTCTTCTTAAACCTCAAACCGGAGTCTTGAATAATAAAAACAACATTTCGCTTCTCTATTGCAGGCTTTAACAAGAGAAAAAATTGAGGCTCATACTGTATTCAGAGGTTCCCTAGTCTGATAAATCTGAGTGCCATGCGAGAAAGAAAAGAACAGCAAAATGATTTAGTTTAAGTATCAAAACAGAAGAATGAAAAAACAAAATGAAATATTAGCTACTCGTTAAAACTGCCATAAATTTAGTAAGCAATTATGCAATTTAGAGCTGGACATAAATTAGATTACTCACTGATATTGGATTGTCAGTTGTAGCTGGTAATTGACTGCTGACAACATTAGGTCCACTATAATTTGACTTCAACCTGTTTAGAATTGAAGGACTCCGAACGTTCGAACCATCGTTATTTGGTGTCATATTTGATAACTGCCTTTTTAAACTATAACCTCGATTCTGAGGAGTATTTGAGTTGCTTTGTGTGGCAGTGTTGTTGGTGCTGCGGGTTTTGACACTAGCTTCTTGAGGTTCTCTACCTATCTTCTCAAATAGTGCAGCTGATGAAGAGAACACAGATACGGCTCTTGACAGAGTCTTCTGCAGAGACGCTTTTTTCTCAGTTGAAGTATCTGCATTTGAACGAGGACAAACAGAACTTGGGACGAGAACAACTGAGAAAATACGATGTGCACCAATCCTAGTTTCATGGTCAGTAGAGATCATAGCCAGGAGTAGTTGGTGAAACAGTGCCTCAGGGAAAGCCTACAAAAATGTTTTAATGTTTATGAACAAATGAGACACTAATGACAAAAGGAAAACGGTAAAAGGTTAACAAAGTCATACTCCTAATAACTAAGAATACATAGTAAATTCTGTACTTGCCTTGTTTTGATATGATAAATTTGGTACAGATGCCATTATTTGAGCTGTACGATAAACAGCAGATATCAAGGTCCTGGCCATGACGGTAATGTTTGGCATATTTTCCAACATTACAGCCATCATGTCAAGAACAGGACCAGCATCTCCAACCTGTAGTTAAATGCCATCTTAGTTGCATTTTATTTTCTGAAAAATGATCCAAAAACACATAACGAACAATGATACAAAACAATTTCTTGGCTAGAGACGATAGTTTATGCTTCCACTTACGAATTATTAAACATCAATTCTGAACTGAATGCACTCACTTTATATAAATCAGTGCAGACAATATGACAAGGGTAAACACTCATAAACGTGCAAGCAAGAGTCACCTTGTCCGATAACTCCACCAGGCATTTATCAACAGCTGCTTGAAAATTTTGATTATACTGAATCATTTCATTTCCCAGGTTGGAATCATCAAGGGAGCAGTGAATGCTTTTTCTAAGGTGGCGTGTCATGTCAGTTAATGCACCAATTATAGCAACAGATGCCTGAACCTTTGTTTGACTAGCCAGTGAGGTGGCTACACCCACAATATGGAGCTGCATTGCAGGCTTTTTCAAAACATTCTTGTGATCAAGGTGCTTTATTAAGATAGATAACAAAAAATGTGTATTTTCTCCTGCAAATATATGATATAAAAAATCAATATTCTATCTGATTATACTGGAGAACAGCCAATTATGCATATATAGAGTGCAGTTAATTTCTTAAATAAGTAAACTCCAATATACACTTGTAAGCTGACATTACCAGATTTCTCTATCACAAATTGCATCTTCTGCAATATAGTGATTGCCACACCTTGATCAGGAGACCAAAGGTCCTTATTATCAAAAAAGCGAAATAAAGATTCCAGGACACGCCGTACAGTTGTTGCTTCCTTGGCTAATTTTGCCATGTTGTGTAGGCAAACTGTTGACCAAAATCTTGGATTCTCAACGTCCTCCCTGTTATAACATTGAAACAGATATTCTGTTATAAATTGCCACATTCATTGGATTTAGAACAGAAGCAATTGAGGAATGCAGGGAGAGCAATTACGCAGACAGATAAACTTCTCCTTTCTCACTCACAATACTCCTCCATGACAGCTTTGTAATATCCTCTTCCGATGGGACATTATCTTCATGTTTCACATTTGCAGAAGAATCTGCTGTACCAGATTCATCTTTATAGTTTTCCAATACCACAGAAACAATCTGGTTTGTAATTGAGATTTAAGCAATCAGTTATGAAATTATATACTGCATAGAGAAGAAAGTACATACAAAATGGGAGAAAATGAAGGAAACAGACAACATGGTCAGGCAGTAAGGAATATTAAGCTGCTGCGGCATGTGAGAGAATCACAATTTCTGAATTTCTGTCCCTATCAAAGTGAATCCACCAAAGTTTTAATTTTCTGTAGATCATGCTAACCCTAATCTTAACCCATAACTCTGATTCATTTACCCTTTTATTGTGTTTACGGTCTGATGTAGCATCAATGAAAACAGTTTTCACTTTTAGCAAAAGCAAAGCTGATCAGTAAGCGAGTTGCAATAAGGACTCTGTCACTATCACCGTAAGGCACCTATCTCAACTATCTTGGGGGTAGTGGCATGAAGTTTATAGTGTCAATTAATAGTCTAAAATTCGTAACACTACAAATTCATGGAAATGGCACATTGGCAAAGTTTTAGGTAGATGCACTTCCTATTGCACCCTCTTGCGAAGGAATAAAAATGAGATTCCAAAACTGTTACCATCACATGTTTTCTCCACTTGCATGGAAAAATATAATGAGATTGTGATGAGTTGAAATATGGAAGTTATTGAAAACTTGGACTAAAAAGAAATACTAGCACTCTCAGCCCTCAAAGAAATTGGAATACATTTCCAGAATTCATACATTTTAGAATTTATAGAATGCTCTCGATCCTTTTTGTAATATTTCATTAGAAACTTTATACTCTGTATCTTCGTAAACCAATAAATCCCGAAATTGTGTTGCATCAGAAAGGGCATCCATGCAAACTTTGGCAGTGTTCTTTTAATCAATTGATTGATCACTATAAAGTTCATGCCACCTCTGATGCTAGCCAATATAGCTTTAAATTGAATATTTTTGTAGAATGATGGCATAAGTGCAGTACTTTGGCTAAGTATGAAGCTATATTATTTGTTGTCTTCTTTTTGAACTAGTTAATAGACTGACTGGACTCCTAAAGTTACTAGATTCTGCAATCCAAACATCCCAAATGCATGTCATAGTGATCCTCTGTATCATTTTGTGATTCTACTTCTTTCCTGCAAAATATCCCACTTCAAGTTTCTGAATGTGGTGTACTTAACATTACTAATTGTTAAAGCATTTACCACCAATTGCTAGGCCACAAAATATGGATTCGGTATAACTATAATTTAACAGAACTGTACAGGTAAATAGGTAGCTATAGAAGAACGATACATTATCAAAGTCGGCGGCAATATGTGAAAATTCACCCATGAACCAAACCTGCAAAAACAGTTAGCAGAAATGTGTACTCAAGTTACGTTACTTTTTCTAAAATTAAAGGTAAGCAGATATGGTTGAAGAGCACAACAGTCCAAAAAACATAGTAACAAATTTCATCTTTTTAAAAGAAAAAAGAAAAAGAAAGAAAAGAAACAATGCAATAGCAAGAGAAAGACCATAGCTAGAGAGGAAAAAGTAGTGCAATTAATCACATTTATAACAGACTAATAAAGGAAGAAAAAAATTCAGGTACAAATCACGATGGAAAGGAAACAGTATGTAATTTACTGATGCTGCAAAATACTTTCATATAAGAGAAGTAAATTGCTATCTTGTAGAAAAAGGTTTCCAAAGAAAAACATACAAAATGAATGAAATTTTAGATGGAATAAAATGATGGAAAATTAATACTATGATTTGTAACACCTACTAGAGCAAAGAATGGAGTAGATGTAACCTTTGTGCCACAAAGGAACGCATGGTATAGTTCCAATACATATGGCCTAGACATTAATGCCTGATTTGGTTGGACTTAACCTAGCATAATCAAGTACTCCCTACGACCTCAAAAGATAGAGACATTTGATTTTCATGTTTTAAGGTTCAGTGTTTGGCTTAAATATTTAAAAAGATAAAGAGTGAAAGAAATTCATAGAAAAATATATTTAGGAAATTTATACTTCAAATTATGATATGGATAAGAATTATTTAACTTAAAATGCCTAAACACTCATGAAAAAAAGCATATAGGAGTATTAAATACTGTGAACAACAAAAACAAATGTAAGTAATTTTGAGGATGGAGGGAGTATATGATAGTTTCTTGTGTAGTTTAGCTTAAAACTCGGTAGATATATGTTCAAAAACAATAAATTTACTTAATTTGGGAACGAGTTTCAAATTTATAATCATATAAACGACTTAATCCATTAGATTAAGTCAGAAATAGCTTAAGCTGAATAATCCATTGGATTAAGTCATTTATGTGAATAAAAAATTTAAATTTCATTCTTGATTTATGATTTAAGTAAATTTACTCTTTCAAACATATTTTTATCCAGTTTTAGGGTAACTTGTAAAAGAAATATCATGTGGGTTAACTTGGAGTTAAGCCATTGGTTTAAGTCATTAGATTAAGCCAGTGGTTTAAGTCCAACCAAACAGAACATAAAGTTTAACCTAGCAGTACTGCTGCCACAATACTAACAAGGGTACACATGTGATAGGGTAGGAGTATGGTTTGCAATAGAGCACCAAACCTCAATATATATGAAAAGTGGAATGACTTAACAGCAACAAATTTAAGTCTTTTTTTCTGCAAAGTTCATTAGTTATCACAAGACAAGATATCGATGTGTTTCTCAGCACACACATTGTGTTCATTTTGCATCATTCTCCATTTTTTTATCAGAAATTTTGAAAATAAAACTTTCCTTTCCAACATTTTCTCTCACAAAACTTTCCTCCATTTTTCAAAAACACTAGTTTTTCTTCACAAAAAGAAATAAAAAATAAAAATCCTGAACACACCAAAGGTATGAAGTGGGAGAACAAGTACCATAGCTGCAAGTGCTTGAAGCCCAGAAGAACGAAACTTCTGGACCCTTGCATCATCTCCCATTTCTTCCGCTAATCCACAAAGTTTAGGAATCAACGAATCTAAGTTGAACATGTATGTACCATCTCTCTGGCTAGCCAAAAGTACTCAAAATTAGTGTGGTGAAAGGAGAACCTCTACACTGACAGCAGTTTAATGTAAAAGGACTGATGCAAAACAAAGGAATCTGAGAATCCAAAACGTTTCCTACCTGACTATTCACAAAATCAAAAAGAGCTTGGCATCCCAATTGCATTAGTTCATCTTTCCCTGACTGGTCTAGAAGGATTTGTATGATTGTAAGAAAGCTACTAGCGAACAATGGCCTGAAACATTGAATATAAAGAGAACCATGTGATTGTTAACTATCCAAACTTAGCCTTCACATTGAACTGGAATTTATCTTGAAGATAAGATTTCCAGACTTGACAAAACCTCCCAAGGGAGACGCTTCCATGAAGATGTTATCATCAGGATAAATCCAGAAAATGATGTCCATACTTCACCTAAAAGATCTTATTGTTTCAGACGTCAACTCATTAACTTACCAAATTAATACTCCCTCCATCCTAAACGTATTGTCACAACATCAAAATATTTTTGTCCCAAATGAAATGACCCTTTCACACTTGTGTTTTATTTTAGTCCATTTTTAGCCTTACACTTGCACTCACTCATAGAGTCTAGGGAGTGGGTTGGGAGGGGTGAGAATGGGTTTGGAAGAGGGTAATGATGAAAACTTATGTAAAATGAGTTAGACACCAAAGACAATCTTAATATATACAAAAAAAGTTAAAAGTGACAACATTTTTGGGACGAAGGGAGTAACTTATAAAGTTCATCTTTCACAGATATTACTCCATGTGACTGATAGACGATTTGTGAGCTATCAATACAGAAATAATTAGAAAGAAATGACAGGCGAACTCACATTTGATCCCTACAAGAGACTAAGAGCTTCCTGTAAATGCACACAATAACTGTAACATACTGAAACTGTTCGATTCTCAACTCCTTGTAAAATCTCTGCTCCAACGAGCTTGTGATCTATCAACATGGATTATAGGGTTAAATCTTATCAGACGAGTCAAAAAGGATCAGACGAAACGCATTAATGTCAACAAAAACAATCTCTGGAGCATATAAACAAAATTACCTTGGGAATTCGAAGAGGATTCTTGGCGGCGTAATCACAAAGTTTACCAATCTGACGATCATTAATGTTTACTTCCTCCTGCAACAAATCGGAAACACATTTGCTCGCACAAACAATTTCCGACGAACTTGTCCACGCAAAACAAAAGAGCAAACAAAACAAACCGGATTGCGAAGGAAGATGTCGGCTATCAATGTCTTGTAGCGCTTAATCGGATGCCGCGATCTGGCGCGCAATGAGGGACAGAAGTAGCACAAGCTATCAACAATGGGCATCACACCGGTCGACATCTTTCTCTAAGCTCCGGTAGCTACCCACGGAATGTTTGTTTGTTTTAGGTTTTTTTCTTTCTTCCTTTCTCTATTTTCTTTTGATCGCGATGAGCGAATCGCCACCGGAAAAGAATTTTCAGGCAGGGATCGTGTTCGCTGAATCTGGGCTCTTCTCTGCATCAATCTCTCCCAGCCTGTGATACTGCCCTTTTTTTCAATTTATACCTTCCTCTTTGACGCCTCACTTTTATCGTTTGACAGAAATTAAAAATGCGGTTGCTATTTACTCCTACTCATTGACTCAAGGGTCAAATTATCATTTGCATTGATATTACTCGAATTTATGTCAAAACGTTTAACAAAAAAATTGTAGATTAAAATTAAATTCCTATCAATATTTCCACGACAAATGGAGTAGCTTAGTGTTAAAAAAAAAAAAGTAAATTTTGCGAACCGTGCTAATTGAAGTTTCGTTGGTCTATTTTAATATCATTTTAAGTTTCTATTCTATTTGCAATTGCTCCATTTAATTTTATAGTGTAATATGAAATGATAAATTTACCTCTTAATTAATTTCTATTATGAACCTCAATGTTTTACATTTAAACAATTATACTTCAATAATTTCAAAACTTTCACATTAACTAAATATTCTTCATTAATCCCATCACGTGCTAAATATATTCTTTGGAAAAAAAAAATTACTATTTATTTTTATAAATATTTAAGTTAAATATTGAATTATTTTTTTTAGGTGAAAAAAAGAAGATGAGGTTAATAGATAAAGTGGTGGGAAAGGAAATGATTAATTTTTTTTTGGGAAAGTGCACGAATAAACCATCCAACTTTCCATTTTATCACGAAATGGCCATCAAACGTTTTAAACAGCCAATTAAACTACTCAATTTATTAAAATGTACCAAGTAAGCCATTAGCACTAAATTTGGGTGATGTGTCAGTGGAAATGGCGCGAAGTTAAGGCGGGATGTTGAAGCAAGTTCCATAAAATCTTCTGGAGATGTTTCTCTTACATGGCAAAGGAAAAGTGGCTTTAAGGTTAGGATTAGGGAAGTGAAGCGATTTGGAAAGGAAAAGTCGGGTGAGGGCCGAGTCAATTCAATTTGTTGAATTGAATTATGACCGTAGTGATAATATATATATATAGTGGTTGTTTTGTTGCTCCTTAACAAATTGAATTGATTCGATCCTCACCCAACTTATGACCGTAGTGATAATAGTTTTTGATATAAAATAAGTACAGGGGCCATTATGAATAAACTTACATAGTTGAAGGACTATCTGACATTTAAAGCAATAACAAGAGAGAACGCGGACAAGCTGAGTGGGTGGCAGAGCGGCAGAGGAGGAAAAAGAAATGGTGAAAAGGTGTTAGGTTCTTACGTTTCGCAATAGTTGTTTCAAGTAACTATGACGTTTTGAATAATTTTTTAATAGTCAAGATCAAACAGTTACAACTAAACGTTAAACTCTATCCGTAGATAGTTTTTCAAAACACAAAAATTACTTTTAAAAAACTGTTATCAAACGGGGCCCCTTCCCAAAACACTAACAAAAACGTTAAAAGCCTTCTTTCACATGTTTGTTTCCCGTTGAATGACCCGGTTGGAGACGCCATCTCCAAATCGCCGGAATTGCCGATCCGTTGAACGCAACACGCTACTCCCACCTAGCGTTCTTTGACAGATCTAGTGTTACTGTGTTAGGATGCTATTTTCTCAAAATTGTCCATGAAAATTCCAACTATTAACAGAGTTAGTTAATTGACTCACTCCGAGATGTTGATTATAAGATGCTTTGTTGATCCCTGGGAATCTATTACGTTGATGCTTTGTTGATGAAACCGGCACCGGGGTTGATGGCTACTCCGACAAGTTCGAGAGCAATTTTCTTTTCTTTTCTTTTCTTTTCTTTTTCTTTATAATTTTTATAAATATTTTTCTTTTCTTTTCTTTTTCCTTTATAATTTTAATAAACTTGATTAGGATCTTTTAGTAATTTGTCACTAACCAGATTTCTTTGATTGAAAGTTGATTAACCAAACACTAATTTTTTTTAATACTAACAGCTAACGCTAATGTTATATCAGTAAACAGCTAACGCTATCAGCTAATGTTAACCGCTAACATTATTGCCAAACACGGCCTAACATAGAATTAGTCATTTTGGCATATAAATCATAAACCTTTTTTTTTTTAATCTGAAGTGTGAAACCTTTAATAAAGTGTTAAGAACTAATCTAAACATTTATAATGTGACTCAATTTTTTTTTCCTCCTAACAAATAAGAGTGTTACTATTTTATGAAATTAGAATATCTACTACGATGTTTTGAACGGATACAAAATAGTTAAAATATTCCATTATTTAAAAAATCATCACATTTCCAACTTTTAATAAATTACGACTTTATATTTGAATTTTAATAATTCGTATCATTAAATATTATATAGTGTAACACCTCCCCTCCCCCAACACACTTCTTTTCATAGATTTTACTTGTTATTACAAATATTTGTTTGTATTAAAATTATAGGAACAATGAATATATAATGTGAAATTTTGAAATTTACTAATTGTTTTCTAGTGGTTGCTTTGTTCCTCTTCAGTGCCAATATACTGCTCCTCTTCCGCTATAGCTCCACCATTTTGATCATCAATGAGATGTTTCAACAACCCATTATCCTTTTTCAGATTAATATTCTCAGCATACAATATCTTAAGGGCTTGATTGGTAGACCGCATGACTTATTCTTTGTTAATGTTTGATTCCCATAAATTCTGTAGTTGCAGCCCCTTTCTCAAGGGTTGTATACATGATTAAGTAAAATTGTCACCGATAGCTTTTCATAAAAAAAGAATTATGTAAAAAGAGAGAGGGAGAGATACAGAAAGTAAATCAACAACTTTGGGACCGTGAGAGGAAGGTTCACCGAGATTAAAGAGAACAAAGGAAAAATAACAATATCCCCACCCCTAACAAAAACACACAGAGCTGCACTAAACACAG
>JBBYHH010020896.1:0-16680 GCA_038382905.1 Daphne laureola
AAAATCCACCAAATAACTATAGATAACATGTAAAACACCGAACAAATAGTGTGATTGAGAATGCTACCACTAATCAGTGTGAATAGATTAAGTCTAGACGATAGGGGAAGGTTGAAAAGGTTAAGCAAATCGAAGATTCACTTTCTGTGTCTAGTTTCCTAACTAAGCTAGTAGATTGAAATTCTCAACGACTAAAACTTCCTACATAATTCCTTCATCTGCAGAGAGCCTTCCTACCAATAATAGCTTAAGTAATGTGGTCATCTCTACAACTGAAGAGGGACAAAATAATGCATAAACGACCATTCGTTTATTTGAACTCAACAAATCTTTGTGTTCCTATGTTGTGGCGAACTAAGATACAGCTCTTAAAAGCTTAAAGGAATTCCAATTTTGTAATTCACCACCAACATTAACCAAATCCATAAACAAGGAGCATCTAGATAGAGGCAAGACCTCTTGAAAATAACCCTGAGAAAAAAAGAAACAATCACTATACTTTTGATGCAGGTAATTATTCAGAATCTAGAGCTAAATAGAGCCTCGTGATTCATGAGCTAAAGCGTAACTAATGTAGATATGATACGTACAATTTAGGATGTAGCAAAATATAAAACATTCTTGCAAATCTCGCAAATAGCCTTTTACAAAAAATTTATCACCAAAGATTGAGAGTGAGAATAGGAGATCACCATGTCTATATACAATGTGTGTATTCCAATCCTCCTAGTAATATTAAACCATGTCTATATACAATGTGTCCATTTGGTTGTTTTTTGCAGTGTGTCGTGGCGGGGTTGATTAAAGATTAATGAGAAGGCCTTAATGTCAAAGAAAATACATAAAGAAGAATGGTCATATGTAGACAGAGAATGTTGTTATTGCATTCGAAAGTTGCTCCCTTATGTAGGCCATAGATCTTAACATGACAGCTATTGTATACCCCGACACCTGAAATTTGGCCTCTGATTCTCCAGAAGTTGTCTCGGTATCTTGAAGCTGGATTTAAGGAAAAAGAAAATTTGTCTCTAAGTGAGGATTTCATGAATAGTTAGAAACTAAGTGCTGCAACATTATCATTATTCATTTCTGTGTCTAATATTAGGGTACCTTTAAGCTTATGTAATATGGAATAATATCATTTAATAAGATAAATATAAAATCAATTTAACAGAATTAAATCTTTTGCAACAATGAGCACAAAATCTGTGAGAAACAATGACAGTGTCTCTCATCATATACAAAAATACACTTGTAGTATTAGCAATATCCTACGCAAAACATAAAACACTCACAATTTATTTGCAACTGTAAAAGATAAACATTATTGATATTTGTTGCATCAAAATCACCCCCTCAAACAAACTCAAGAGGAAAAGTGCAAAGAAAATGATATAGTCTACATGTTGTCAAATAAGATAAAAACTGATTGTTTAAGATAGAGCATGAAGCAAGTGCAGTGCACTGTTTTAGAAAAGACATGATGTGAAACAAACTATATGACAATATACTCTTGCAATTCACATGGCATCGTTCTGATAAGCAACAATATACTCTTGCAATACACTCTTGAAGATTTATTTCTCAAAGCAACAATGATTAAATGTCATCATATTTATACTAAACCTTTTCCCTTAATAATTATAAAAACTTTTTAGTTGTATCAGAAATCAAAACTGAGAGTGATTAAGAAATTTACCAGACTCTTCTTTCCTTTTAGGAATATCCTCTTTCGTTGATGCGCGGAAACTGAAGTATTAAATAGTGGAGACTGCAAAGAAGAAGAGCAAATGGCAACATGAAGAAGATATGAGAAACATGTAAACTAAAAGTATAAATATGATTATCATAAGATTGAGGCAGACTCGAATGAATCAAAGATGCATTACCGTTGTTATTAAAGGGGAAGCGTAAATGAGGTAAATCCCCAAATTAGTCACCAGCCTCTCGTTATCCTCTCTTCTTTCCAGTCTCTCTTTTTCTTTCAATTTTTCCTTCTTGTAAATCCCAAAATCTGTATCTCCTGCTTCTCCAAGCTTTTGTTTGTCTTCCTCTCCCTTGAACCAGTGTCCAACCTTAGGTTTAAGACTCTTCTCAAGACCCCCACAACACGATTCGTCCACCTGATCAACGCAGAAGCAAGTGTCAAGCTCGCATGTGGCCATCTCTCGAACGTGAGGTTACTCCAACCAAAAGACAACTTACCTGTTTTCGCCGGCATCAAATCTCCGCATCTCGATTCCCCTAGACCACTCTTTTCTTATCTCCTATAAAATCATAAAGGGAGATGGTTAAAACTAAACAAAAATATGGAAGGTTGGGAAGATGAAAACACATAAGCGATGGTGAGAGAGGTGTCTGTGAGATGAAAAAAAAAACAGTGATTTTTTAAAGCCTTTCAGTCCACATCGAAGTCAAAAATCGTTGAATAGATGAGAAAAGATAGAAGGGAGACATGAGTTTACTTGATTTCTGGAAATCTGAGGCAGATTTGGGTGGATTAGGTCTGCAAATAGGCAGCAAATGACATGGAGAGATAAAGAGAGAATTCTTCATCGTATTTGGTAAGAGAAAAGAAGAGTCCAGAAAAAAAAGGAGCAGAGAATGTAGCTGGCACCACCTGCACCTCAACACATAAACAAAAACTCAGAATACTGTAGCAAACATATTTCAAAATGTAAGGTATATAATGTCTTGCATAACTCAAATGAAAAGTATACGAAATGCCTATAAGTTGTGCATGCCCATTTTTACAATCGACGTTTAGTTAATGGATCTTTTTTACTACTTCTTTAAAAAGTATTATTATTTTATCATTAGTGTCATGGTTTGAGTCCTCGTTTATTACTGTCTTAAAGTTTCACGGTGACGTTATTTATTATTGATACGTTGAACAAAGTTGACAAAATATTCGATAAAATTCACGCCGTCTGCAAAACTTAATGACAAAAAGGATCAACAAATATGTTTAGTGGTAAAATTAGACCACTAAACTAAAAATGATTATTTAAAGGAATTTTCTTTTTTCAAATAATGGTAAATATGATGCAATAACCAAAAGTTGGTGGTAGTTAGTGGTAAAGGGGCATTTTTTTACCGCTCGATTTTAACCTGTATTTCAATCAGTCGGTCGGGCCTGATCTTCTGATCTCGTATGGGAAACTTCGAATTGCTAGCTACCCATGATCTCGTGTCTTCCGATCTTCATCCGACGATGCCGAATTGCAAACCACGATCTCGGCTGTTTCGATCTCCATCAGACGGCGGTAGCGCCGGCGGTTCGACGATGGACTGACTCTGACGACAGTCGGCGGCGGCGGAGGTTCAGTGGCAATCTCGCCTCTAATCCGCTTGCAATCATAGCGAGAGGCCGGTAATTTTCTCGGTGGTGCGAGCTCAGCTAATTTTCTTAGGAGGGGTACTTTGGGTATATAAGAATCGGGTTCACGGTGCTCGTACGTGTATGTTAACATGGCCTCTTTCATCTCGGACTTTTCTTATTGGAAGTCTACGCCAGCAGGGAGCTAACGTTCCAGCTTCAGCTCTCTCCGAGACCCATTTGCATAGGTGGTCAATTTCTTGAAACTAAATTGAGCTGTTTTTAATCTGCGATCCAAAAAAAAAATTGTGTTTCTGGTTTTTGAAAGAAACAGATAGCCTGATTCGTTTCCTTCTGCAGGTTAGATTGATGTTATGTTTCTTGGAAATTGTCTGTGTTTTCTGTGTTCTGTGTGCAGCTTGATTGTGATGCTTTAGTGGGTTTTTGTTCAGATTTACTTGTTAGGTGATGGATAATTATCCTTACAACAATCAATACCCTTACCCTTATCATCATCAGTACCCACCTGGAGCATCACCACCACCACCACCTTTGAATCAAGATCAGTACCCTCCTCCTCCTCCTCAACAGTACCCTAATTACCCGTGTCCACAACCCTCTTACCCGCCTGCAACGTCGTATATGACTACCCTAGACTACCACAGCTATTCACCGTCCCATTCTGGGCATATTTCCTACCAGTATCCCCCCAATGCAGCTCCTCCACAAACAAATCAACATAATCATGGTTTTGAGTATGTTTCAGCTTCTCCACATTACCAACCCTATCCTCCTCCTGAAGTTTTCCAGCAAAAGCCTGAACAATATCCTCCACAACAACCCTTGGGAGGCGGTAGCTTCTCTAGTAATAGTCACAGCCTAGATGGCGTGGCTCCTTCAGTGAGCTATCCACCACTACATGATTTACTTGGTAGAGTGGAGTTATCTGATGATCGTCCAAGTGTCCCTGCATCTCCGCCTGCCCCTTCCGCTCCTTCTCTGCAGGCTTCTCCGTCTATTACTGGTCATGGCAGTCCGAGTTGGGGACATGATAGACCTGGGAATTTCTATGGATACCCTAATGAGTCGGGAAATTGGGAGGGTACTTTCTTGGGTCGGCTTGATTCATCTAATCATTATGTGGTTGTCTCTCCTCAACCGTCTGATGGATCGCAACATAGTCAGACTACACAGATTGTGCCTTACCAAAAGGGGTCGTTGAAATTCTTGCTATTACATGGGAATTTGGATATTTGGGTCTGTGATTCTAGAAATCTTCCTAACATGGATATGTTTCATAAGACTTTAGGGGACATAGTTGGGCGGTTGCCTGGAAACTTGGCAAGCCAAAATGTCACAAGTGATCCTTATGTCACTGTATCTGTTGGCGGTGCTGTAGTTGCAAGAACGTTTGTGATTAGCAACAGTGAAAATCCCATTTGGATGCAACATTTCCATGTTCCTGTAGCTCATTCTGCAGCTGAGGTGCATTTTGTGGTTAAAGACAATGATGTCGTGGGATCACAAGTTATTGGGTTTGTGCCAATTTCGGTGGAACAGATACACTCTGGTGAGAAAGTTGAGGGAACTTACCCAATTTTAAATAACAGTAGAAAACCGTGCAAGCCTGGTGCTGTTTTAAGCCTATCAATTCAGTATATACCCATGTCAAAATTGAGCATCTATAATCAAGGAGTTGGGGCTGGTCCTCACCATGTCGGGGTTCCTGGAACATACTTTCCCCTCAGGAAAGGTGGGCGAGTAACTCTCTATCAAGATGCTCATGTTCCAGATGGGTGTCTGCCGAACGTGAAACTAGATTCAGGGATGAGCTATGTACATGGGAAGTGTTGGGAGGATATGTTTGAAGCCATACGCCAAGCGAGGAAATTGGTTTACATTACAGGATGGTCAGTTTGGCATAAAGTTAGATTAGTTCGTGATGGTGGCCCTACTTCAAATTTCAGTGTTGGTGAGCTTCTGAAGTCCAAGTCCCAAGAAGGAGTGAGAGTTCTACTGCTTGTTTGGGATGATCCCACTTCTAGAAGCATCTTAGGATATAAAACAGTGAGTCACTTATCTATACTTTTTAACTGCTTCATTGCATGGCCAACGACATGCTGAAAGTTACCTTTCTGCCTCCCATTGCCTATATAATTTCCCCCTTAAAACTTATGTTGTATGTCTATAAGGAAGGGATAATGGCAACACATGATGAGGAAACTCGTAGTTTTTTCAAGAGCTCTTCAGTACAAGTGCTACTGTGTCCTCGAATTGCTGGGAAACGGCACAGCTGGGTCAAGCAACGGGTAAGAGTAAACCTGATTTGTTTCTTTTCCCCTTACATTAGCCCCTACAACAGAAACATATGCACTTTGTCACACATACAATTTATGCATACGTTAACTTTTATTATTTGGCAATCCATGACTCATAGTACATTACCTTCCTGTGGGATTTTCTTTTGATGTCCTAACAGATCTTGTTGTTTATGATTATTTCTTTCAGCAATTTAGTTCACCAATGATTGGTTAGACGAGTGTTGGCTGAGATTATTTCTTGCTGATATGCTTGAAAAGTTTGTTGTATATATTCTATTGGAATCGACCACCAATGTATTGCTTTTGGTAGACTTTTAGTTCATGCGTTAATCCAGTTCCTGTTATAGATGATGTGATTCGTTGAGATACAAGTTAATTCTGCAATAAGATCCTGTTTCAATTACTAGTACTTCTGAATAATTTCTCATGTGGTCTTCTTTGATCTCTATATATTAGCTCTCAAATGTACTTTAGCACTCAATGGGCTTATAGTACTTTCCTTGTTTCAGGAAGTTGAAACAATTTATACACACCATCAGAAAACTGTTATTGTGGATGCTGATGCTGGAAATTACAGAAGAAAAATCATTGCTTTTGTTGGTGGACTCGATCTGTGTGATGGGCGTTATGACACTCCTGAGCATCCAATATTCACGACTCTGCAAACGGTTCATAAAGATGATTTTCATAATCCAACTTTTACTGTAAGTTTTACAAGGACTATCTTTCTGAATAAATGTTCAGTTTAAGGGCAGGCATATCCTATCTAAGACTAAGGCGGACCACAAGCCTTAGTAAAGTTTTACTTCCTCCATCCCAAATGGGTTGTCACTTTTAGTTTTTTTTAATAAATTAAGATTGTTTTTGGTCATTAACTCATTTTACATAAATTTCCATCATTACCCCTTCCCAACCCACTCCCACCCCTCCCAATCCACTCCAAAGACTCTTTGAGTGAGTGTTTTTGCAAGGATAAAAGTGGACTAAAATAAAACAAAAGTGGGAAAATGCCATTTCATTTAGGACAATATTTTTTGATGTTTTGCAACAAGCTTGGGATTGAGGGAGTGTAAGCATTCCCAGATTTATCAATAAGGGCTTATATTTAATGAGGTGAAAATTCGAAACCCTAACTTAATAAGTGCGGGTGCATAATCTTTATCATTCGGGCTAATCCTGAATGACAAGAGGACCTTTTACTTGCATTGTCACACCTTCTACAATGCATATCATCCACCTTATCTGTTGGAAGAGTTGTAATATAAACTTGCATTTAGCATATGCATTGGAGGATTTGTTGCCCAAGTGATAGCATCAACAACCTAACCGTTTTTCCAACTAAATGTAAATACATGAGTTCAGAGCAAGTTTAACTCTAAGAACAAGATCTGAACCACTGGAACTCAATCCTTAGCTGTATTATGCTTGGGAGGATTTCTTGGCATGGCTGAATCAAACACTCCTGACCAACCACAATAGATAACTGAGGAAAAAACTCAACCAAGGCTGATTCAGTGAGATAAGGTTTATATCATAGATTGCTCAGTAGAATTACGAAGATAGGATGCAATTTTAGTACTTGCAGACTCCATAAGTAGAACATTAGCAACCTATTTGCATTGAGACAATAAACCGTATGTCTGAAGAAAACGACAATAATTTGGGTAAGTTTTGTTCTTCCATAGACGGAGAAACTACATAGACTGAACACAACAGAGATCTATGGAAGAGCAAGTATTCATAATAAAATTCATTAGAATTCCTGTTAAGTAACAGAAATAATTTGCAGCAGCACTCATGATACACTTATTTCCGTACAATACTTGTCTATACTCACACTGAACTGGTAAACAGTAAAACCAGTAACAAATCTCTGTTATCGTCAGTAACCCAATACAAAGGAGATTATATTCTAGCCATATATGATGCTCCCTTCATCCTATAAAGCTTAGCGAAGTTGACTGGACACGGAGATTAAGGATTGTTGAAGACTTGGAGGTAATAAAGTAAAATTGACATATAAGACAAAAGTAACTTTTTCGGCGGAGAAGAGGAATTGGGGGTAAAATAAGGTATAAGTTATCACGCACCTCACCTTTCTTCTCATGCTCTTGGCGTTGTTTGGCCATTTATCAACTGATATATATCCTTCGATTTTTGGGACAGCCCAAACAGGAATACCTGCCTGTGTGGATTGGATAATTACTCGCTTCAGAATTCAGTCATCACTTTATTGAAATCAACTGATATTTCTTTCTGATATTTATCTCTCAATTCTCCACAGTTGACAATTGATACCTCACTTTGCTTCTACAATGTTTCCACCTTGATTCTGGCAACATTGATGTCCCACATAGGTTCTGATTCACAGGGCTCACTTTACATTTTGTAGAATTGTCCAACAGCTTGACTGTATTGTTTCCTTTCCAGATAGACATATTTTTTCACAAGCTCAAGCTAGTTAGTTAGTTCTAATCAATCATTTTACAAGATGTGGGGTGTTACATGCATAATTGAATAGTCATTGTTGAGTAGTACTCCTCCATCCCGCATTAATTGATACGTTCGACTTTCTAACTTATGTTTAACTCCAATTTCCATAAAGAATTTGTTAAATAAATAAATACTCCATCCGTCCCAAGTGTGTTGTCACTTTTCCTTCACAATTACATAGGAAATGGGACAATACATTTGGGACGGAGATAGTAAAATGTATCTACAAACTAAACACATTCATTTACATTTGCATATAGTTTTAATTTTATGTGTCAAGATGTTGTGGGAAAAAAAATCATAGATTCAATGCTGAAAAACAAGTCCTTAGGCTTTAGCAAAGTTGGTTAAAGCTCTAAGGATACAAGGTGGAGGCCTTGAGTTTCAACTCCTACCTCCACCATCTCTTGCTTCTCAGAAAAAGAAATGAAAAACAAACGTATCAGTTAAATGTGAGACGGATGGAGTAGTAGTTATTGCTATATAGGTGTTTACTAGAGTTATTTAGATCTCCTAATTTCATGTACAGGGCAAGGACATTGCTGGTTGTCCTAGAGAACCATGGCATGATTTACACTCCAAAATTGACGGTCCAGCTGCATATGATGTTCTAACGAACTTTGAGGAGCGGTGGTTGAAGGCATCAAAGCCACACAGAATTAGAAAACTAAAGATATCTTATGATGATTCTCTGCTAAGGATAGAGAGAATCCCAGACATCTTGGGGATAAATGACCTTCCTTATAATGTTGAATATGATCCTGAAGCTTGGCATGTTCAGGTACTGTGGCCATTTTACCTTGATTGAAAATGGCAGTTCAGGTATAATGGCTTATTTTTTAAAAAAATTGTCTTTGCCTTTTTTAATCAAGTAAACATGTTAAAGCAGAGAGACAAAAAAGGTAAAAATGTTAAAGCTCTTGTTCGTTGAGCTTTAGAAATTTAAAAGCTGCTTGGTATTTTTTAACACACTTCATTTTTCTTGCTTGGCTCTCGCAACTTCAGATTTTTCGCTCAATCGATTCAAACTCTGTCAAAAACTTCCCAAAGGATCCAAAGGATGGCACAAACAAGGTAAAAGATGAGTTTTGGGAATTGATCACTTAGTGATCTACAGGTCACCATCCTCATGTATGTTTATTTTCTGAATCTCATCAATGTTTGCTTCTACAGAATCTGGTCTGTGGTAAAAATGTTCTGATTGATATGAGCATACATACAGCATACATCAAGGCCATTCGTGCTGCCCAGCACTTCATTTATATAGAGAACCAGTATTTTATTGGGTCATCCTTCAGTTGGAGCTCTCATAAGGACATAGGTATCAGGCTTGTTTTCTTGTGATTATAGTATTATTACTTATTAGTATTAAGTACAGAAAAAACTTGTTATCACATGGCTCCAAATGAGTTTAAAGGCGGTGGTAGATTAGATTTTTTTACCCTTCTAAGTATTTGCGGAAGTGATCATCTTAATGACAGCAGGTGCCAACAATTTGATCCCAATGGAAATTGCTCTTAAGATAGCTAATAAAATCAAAGCACATGAGAGATTCTCTGCATATATTGTCATCCCAATGTGGCCCGAGGGTGTTCCAACTGGTGCAGCTACTCAAAGGATTTTATTTTGGCAGGTAATTTTAAAGTTAAAATTTTGTACTACTAACTATTTAGCGCTACTACTTTCTTACCCGGTATAGCAGTATCCAGAAATTTCTAATGATATACAAGTGTATATGGACAGATATAAAAAGGATAATTTCCAAAGCCATTCAGCTCTTACTGAAACACTTTAATATTCACCAGATTCATACGGTTCATGGACACAAGTACATTTTGAGCTTAATGGGTCCACTTTATCCAAATATCAGAGGAGCTTTTAAGTACAGGCTTTCTTGTTATTTTTCTTATGGATGCCCGCCCCTAGCACCACCCGGAAAAATAAAGCTTACTTTTTGAAAACTTAGTTTTTAAGTTATATGTGAAGATTTAGCTCATAATAGACTGAAGTTATCATATTATTACGATGGAAATGTTTTGCAACTATGAGCAATAGTTCATTTACTGTTAATGAAAATGGTGCAGAACAAAACTATGCAAATGATGTATGAGACCATTTACAAGGCGCTGGTTGAGGCTGGCCTTGAAAGTACTTACACCCCACAGGACTACTTAAACTTCTTCTGTCTTGGAAATCGTGAGGCTAGCCATGATACATCAGGTACTGGAAGTCCCAGTACACTTGCTGCAAATACTCCTGAGGTATCAACCCTATTTCTTTCAAATCAATCATTCTGTGATCCTGCCTACTTTTTTCAGTTAATTTAAGTATAGGCTGCAGTGTTTTCCTTTCTTTCTGAGTGTACTCCATCCTATGCCCAAGAAATGTCTTTTTGACTGATCAGAAACTTATACTATCTCCGTCCCTGAATAATTGTCCCATTTGACTTTGTTGTTTCAAGGTTCACTGTTTGACTCAAATTTTAACAAAGATAAACAGTTTAAAAAAGTTCAAAAAAAATATATTTGGAAAATTTAGATTGCAAATATGTGACACCCATAAAATATTTCATTTTCGATGTCTAAACATTCATGAAAAAAAATCATAGATTAAATATTGTGAAACTGTCAAAATAAATGGGACAATTATTCAGAGACGGAGGGAGTATTTGTTGCTGTTACTTCTGTTGGATTGCTCCAATGCATTGGTTTTCTCAGCATTCTAGTGATCTGTCAGAATGTCTGAAAGCACTTAAAGGATTTTCTTTGCTTCGCCAGGCATTGAGTCGAAAAAGCAGGCGATTCATGATATATGTACATTCCAAAGGGATGATTGTTGACGATGAATTTGTAATATTGGGATCTGCAAACATCAATCAGCGATCCTTGGAGGGCACAAGGGACACTGAAATTGCAATGGGGGCTTACCAACCTCATCATACCTGGGCTAAAAAGCTATCGAATCCACATGGACAGGTAAAAAACAACCAAGTCATTAAGTCAATGCCGAATACCTACAAAATCGGGGAAACTTATTGATGCTTGAAATGCTCTGATGTGTCTGTTAAGTTTGAACTATTGCTATGCCTGAACTCGAATATATACTCTCTGTCCCAAAATAAAAGATACGCTCTTCATTTCTAAATAAAAGGTGCATATTTCTTTTTGGAATGTTCCTAAAAAATTAGTTGGTTTCCATTTTTAGAAATTTTGACCCATTTGTGTTACTTAAATACTCCTAACATTTAATCATGTAATCCTGTAATTATTTATCCTCTAATCAATCATGTGTTAGAATCGTGAAATTTTTTCTTCCATTCATTTCTTAATTTGAGTGTCAAGAAATGCATCATTTATTTAGGGATGGAGGGAGTACATTAGACTCAAACCTGAAAAGTTAATTCATTTGTTTTGTTGTTTTTAATGTATTTAGTCTTTGATTTATTTTCATTAATGTTTTGACATATAAAGTTGAATCATTTGCATGTATATCATAATTTAAAGTATAAATTTTCTAAATATATTTTTATGAATTTTTATTTCATTATTTATCTTAGAAAAATTTGAGTCAAACAGTGCTACACAAAACATGAAAGTCAAATGAATCAACTTTTCAGGGACGGAAGGAGTAAAATGTAAGTAACTTTTTTTAGTGGGAAGATGGAGTATTGAAGTGGGGTAATAAAGTAAAGTTGAAGTGAAAAAGTTTCTATTCTGGGCAAGCCAAAATGGAAAATGTTTCCATTTTCATGGGCGGGGGAGAGAGTGAAACACTTTAACCAAATACTTATCTTTTTTTGGTTTTTGTGAAAATGTGCATCGCAGATTTATGGATACAGGATGTCGCTATGGGCTGAGCATGTCGGTGTGCTTGAAAACTGTTTCATGAAACCAGAAAGTTTAGAATGTGTGCGACGAGTGAGGTCAATGGCAGACATGAACTGGAAACAATTTGCAGCTGATGAGGTGACTGAGATGAGGGGGCATCTGCTGAAGTACCCAGTTGCAGTTGATGACAAGGGGAAGGTGAAGCCGCTTCCCGGGTCCGAAAGTTTCCCGGATGTTGGTGGTAATATATGTGGTTCTTTTTATGCAATACAGGAGAATTTGACAATTTAAACAGATGCTGAATCAATCTATACTATCAAATTACACAAGATAAAAGGTTTTTTTAACTTTTTTTTTTTTTGTCAAACTAAGGGCAGGTTTAGTTTTGGAGTTTTCAAAGTTTTCTTTTCCAAATTTTCTGGAAAAGCACAATAAGAGTCCTATAGGTTTGCGATTTCTAAGTTTTATAATTTTTCGAGTTCACAATGAAGTCCTCGACGTTAACATACGTAGCTCAAAAAAGTCTTAAACTAATGTTTTGGTATAGCTGGCTGACAAATGGCATTGACAGCGTAATTTTGACACGTAGGTTTTATCAAATTTGTAGGACTTAATTGTTAAAATTTTGAATTAGATATTCATATGTTATGTCGAAAATTTATAGGATTCGAATACACGTTTGCAGAACACACACGAAAGTCATTGAAGCACTTCATTGAATATTTTACATGCATCATAAATTCATAAATTCCATTAATTCAAAAGTTCAGTGAATTATGATTTCAAGTCTATTTGGTCAATTCTTAAGCAGTGGCCTTCAGTTGTTCTTTTTGTTCTAGTAATTTTCTGTAATGTGGTTATTGTTCTTTGTTTTTTATGAAATTTTTGTTTAGATCATTTTTTTTATATATATAATCTTATTTTCATTTGGTCTTACAATGTAAAGTTGGAATATTTTTGTAAGGTCATGCTGAGATAAATGTTATGTAGCTTTTTTTTGGCTATTATCAGTCGTATAGTATGATTCTAATGTTGAGAATTATGTTTTTTATCTCATTTCAACAACATTCAATATTCTGCATATTTTCTAGATAGCAACACTATGAATTATAGTTTAAGTCTTGATTAAAATGGTTGTATGTTGCATTTTCCCCCACGCATAACAAAATTAATTAGTTGCCATGTTTTAATTAGCATATGTTGCATGTTTTAATGTGTATGTAATTATTGTTATATGTTTGTTTATTGGTTGAAAATAAATGTAATATGCTCTTTGTGAGCTTATGAATCAATGAAATTTATGGATTTATGGTGCATATAAAGTGTTTGATGAAATATTTTAATGATTTTTGTGTGTTCGAGTCCTATAAGTTTTGGATATAATATATGAGTCCTATAAATTTTTGACATAGCATATAAGTATCTAATCCAAAATTTTAACAATTAAATTCTATAAGTTTGATAAAACATGTGTCAAGATTGCAAATGTTGTCAATATCATTTGTCAGCCAGCTGTACTAAAATGTTAGTTTAAGATTCTTTTGAGCTACGTTTGTTAACGTCAATGGCTTTATTGTGAACTCGAAAAGTTGTAAAACTTACTCGTTAGAAATCGTAAACCTATAGGGCTTTTAGTGTGCTTTTCCCCCAAATTTTCTTTGAAAAATGATATGGACAATCATTTTAGAGATTTTTTTAGAGAGTAAAATTCAGTTTTAATCCCTTAACTATTACATATGTCCTATTTTAATCCTGTTTTAAGAATTTATCATATTTTGATCCTGAAATTATATTTTTTTGTCATGTTTTAGTCATTCACTCTGTTTGACTATTAATTAGATTAATTTTACTGAAATATCTCTAAAAATATCATCTAATTACACATTTAATAGATACATAACCACTAAATTTTTAATAAACATACATACATATCCCTAATATTTTTTCTCTTTCTTTCCCCTCGATCTGTCAATCTTTCCTCTTCGTCATCATGTTCCTAATCATTATATTCTTCATTTTATCATCATCATTTGTTCAATTCTATAAAATAAAAAAAATCTAATGGTCTGGACATACCAAGCGGAAGAACCAATTTTTTTTCTCTATGTACCTTTACATCATCGTCATCTCTCCATCCCTCTCATTTGATCATAAATTTAATTCTTGAACCACAAAATCTAACAAATAAACATAGAGAAACAAAAAAAAATTATCTGCATCACTTATTTTTTTTAATCGTGTTCTGACTGTGTCTTGATTTTAATCGTGTTGATACGATCTTCGCGAGGTTGTAATGTGCAGTTTGTTGATGAAATGAAATTGAGTTTCACTTAAAAAAAAAAAAAAAATTCACAACAGGTTTACAAAATGGTAGCACCAAAATTAACAAACTACAGATTGCAACTTCAGAAAACAACTCAAAAAGAAAAGATGATTAATCGTGAATCTCACATATTCTAGAGAAACAAACATAAAAATTAAAGATCTTAACAAAACAAAAACCAAATCCATAAATTCAAAGATTAACTCAAAAATTCAAAGACAAACATAGAACAAACCCAAAATTTGGATCCAGATCCACATCCTTCATCATCCAAGATACCTCATCATCATTGTTGACCATTGTCATCATCTTCACCCTCACCATCGCCAGTCTTCACCCCAATGATCTCGAATCTCGCCATATCTCCCCAGATCTCGAATCTCACTAGATCTCGAATCATAAGAAATCTTGACTAAGTATGAAATCTCAATCGCGGCGCGCTAGGCCTCTTCATTTGCCCAGTCTCTTTCCTCTTGCTACTGCTTCGTCTCGTTCCCCTCCACTTCATCGATCAAATCGACGTCTTTTTACCTTCTCGCCGCTGAAGGGCCAAAACCTGCCTCCGATTTTGCCATGGTCGCTCAACGACTTGACATGTTCTCTCTGATTCTCAGATCGTTGCTTCTCCAGATCTGCTTGGCAAGGACGATGACGGAGGTCGACGAGTTCACGATATTTGGGCAAGTTGAAAGAGATAAGATGAGAGAGAAAGAGAGGGAGAGATGAGATGAAAGAGATGAGATGAGAGAGAAAGAGAGGGAGAGATGAGATGAAAGAGATGACATGAGAGAGAAAGAGAGGGAGAGAGTAAAGTGGTAGAGAAAAAAAAGTAAGGATATGTATATAATTTATGTAAAAGTTGAATGATCATATCTTTATTAAACGTATATTAGTTATAGGGGTATTTTCGTTAAATACAAAAGAAAACGTAAAACTTAAAAAAAATTTTTACGGAGGGACTAAAACCGATCAAAAATCATGAGTTTAGTATTACAATAGGACGAATTCTTAAAACGGAATCAAAATGGGACATGCACTATAGTTAAGAGACTAAAAATGGACTTTACTCATTTTTTAGACACTTTCTCATTTAAATCTGTCATGTAATCAGTTTTGTGGGTTAACTTGATTTTGGATCTACCAAAATGTATACATGATAAATATTTAAATGAAGAGTGTCCAATAAAGTGTTTAAAATGACTGGCTAAAGCATTTAACATGTTCTTTATAAATGTTTGACTAGATTTTAAGGGATAAAACTCTTGTTTCCCAAACTTGGGAAAACTTGTTTTTAAATGGAAAACTTTGTCTTGTAAGTTTTTTTTTAATTTATTTTAACACTTAGTTTTCCAAAATTTAGAAAATAGGGGTTTTCACTTCTAAAACTAGTCATACATTTAAACATGGGAGAATGTCTTATTTCACTACTAACGTTTGTGTTTTAGACCTAAATTATCACTACTTTGAAAAAAAGACCCAAACTATCATCGTCGTCATAGTTTCGGGTCTCAATTCGTCATCGCCGTTATAGTTGCGTCGGACCACTACTGACCATCGCCGGACCACCGCCGGAAAATCCGGAGTGGGAAAAAAATACACCGGATCGTAAATCGGGACCTGGGTCACCGAAACCCGGCCTAGGGCCGCCGGATCGTAGACTAAGATCGACAAATCACGGCCAAAGACAAGCGAATCGCGGGCCAAGACCGGTGAATCGTGAGGTCAGGCCGCAAATCGGCAGCCCTTGGTCAGGATCCGACGGTCCTAGGCCCCGATCTACGACCCTAGATCCCGAATGGTGAGTTTCGGCGTCATTGGTGGCGGCAGTCAGGTGGCAGCAGTGCCTGACGGTGACATTGTTAACGGTGAATAGTGACAAAGTGTTAACGTGATGGTAAAATGATACCAATAAATCATTTCTGTTACACCTACCCTGAGTCGGCGATGACGTGTCAACGGAACTTGGTCGGCGGATAAGAACTTCGCCACCAAAATGCAAGGTAAATGATTCTGATTGATTATTTTTGGCTTTCACTGTTGTTAAGTTTATTGACTATTACATGATTTTGGTGTGTTTTTGAGGTATAATGTTGAATGAACGTGTTCGGGACAGTTTGGTTAAGTTGCGGAAGGGAAACAAGAGTTTTTGGGATTTCTGGGTAGCAGGCGAGTACCGAGGCAAAGCACACCAAAAGGCAGGCGATCGCCTGGGGAGGGAAAAGGAAAAAATATTTAGCCAGGGGACCGGGCGACCGGCCAGGCGAGGGAAGCCTGGTGCAGGCGATTGCCTGGTCCTGAAGAGGAAGATTGACAGACGGTCAGGCGACCGACCAGGCGAAGGAGTCCTGGTTTAGGCGATCGCTTGGACCGTTAAGACAAAATGGTTAGAGGGGCAGG
>JBBYHH010021006.1:0-25924 GCA_038382905.1 Daphne laureola
ATACAGCCACCATTGAGGAGATATATTGCAAAAGACTCATACATACAAGCATGCATGAACATGGAATGAGTATTATATGAGAAGGCCATAATTCGCTAAGAATTGATCAAATGCCTTGTTTTTTACTGTATTAAACATTAGATTCTGATATCAAAACAGAATAATTGTATGCAATTCCTAACATCTTTTGAAGAAAGATGCGTCACATGTGCATTGCTAGCAAACACCAATAAAGATCCACGCAAAGCAAAAATAAAAAATAAAAGAAAAATAAATCATGAAATAGATTGCATTCAAACAAAAGAGTAGAATGTGGGGAAATCTAAATGCCTACAGATTACCACCATGAAAACCAGAAAAACAAAAAGTGGAGACCTTCTTCAATTTAGCTTCAAGATCATCTCTTTCCTTTACCAACTCTGAAATCTCAGCTGCTATTTCCTGAAATGAACACACACACACACACACACACACAAAAATCAACTTTCATAGAAAGGAGAAAACAAAAGTAACCATAATCTGGACCGTTCAACGCACAACCTTCATTTTAGAAAAATACAAAACGTTCATGACATATAAGAAACCAATAACTTAATTCTGAAGCAGTTCCAATAGCAGAATTCTAGTTTTAGCAGTACTCCAATCTTGAAAGAACGACACGTGTCTCATCTTGACATCTTCTAAAAATGTTTTTCCACATCACCATTTGTAGTGTGAATTTACATTTATCTCCTTAGAACATGTTCGTGTATGTTAGGGTTATTCATTTTAGGAAACAAATTGAAAAGTGTAGTTTTTAAATCAGGCTGACGGAATAATTAGTCTTCTGCACTCTGCAGGACACGCTACGCTCAGAATACAACTACAAAGGCTTTTAGTAAAATGTTTTACGAAATGAATCTCTAAGACAAATTACTGAAGCAAAAAGGATTCATTTAAATAGTTCAACTGAAAGTTTGACAAATATAATTATAGAATAAACATGTTAAATCCTTATAACTCGTGTTGAACCTATGATAGTCACTAGAAAAATAACTGACCAGGCATCATTAGGTGCTTAAATAATTAGCTTTTACACCTAGCTTTTTAAGCTATACTATTGAGAATTAATGGGTAGCAATTACCTTCTCTTTTTCATCAGCTTCACCTGCCTTGTTAACACGAACTTTTAGTGCTTCCTCTTTCTGAAGTCTGACAATAATAATAAAAAGCGAAGTACAGTTAAATGCCAATAAAAAGCCTGATTCAGAAGCAAATAATGGAGTACATATTTATAGAATTAAATAAGATGGTTCAGACTCGTAATATGATTTTACGTAGGTTCTCTACCTGTCCAGAGTTCTTATAGAATTCTAAGAGTTCTATATTTTGTATTTTTCAGTTGTTGAAAAAGTTGTAGCATTTGCCAAGTCTTCTGCATATTCAAGAATTGCCACTTGAGTCTTATCTTTGCTGATATTCTCATCTCTAGTGTAAACTTACTTACTTCCGAATTATCCACTATTCTTATATTAGCAGGAGTTCTGTGATAAAGATTAAATCTGAGAAAATCAAATCTTCAACAGCATTTTAAAAAAGTTACGTTGAATTTTGCTTCTCACCTATGCTCAACAATCCTCTTCTCAGCTTTCACACTAGAGTTAGCAAGAGAGTCTGACAACACCTTCAACTTCTCCATCTGCTCATATGAAACAGACTATTAGTTTTAAAATCAGTTTCCTGTCAACTTGAGAATTTCTGAAGAAGAAGCTCTCCAAAATGTTAAGAATTTATTTCTGAAATAACAAAAAACTCAGTGGAAGATGTATTCCAAGAATGAAGAGTGCACCTTTTGGGAATGAACCTCTGCAGAGTCTCCATTGCTCACAAACTTCTTCCTCAATAAAATTCCCTCCAACCCGGAACAAATACGTATCTGTGCAAGTGCCTTCTTCAGAGCCTAGTGAAAAATCAGTATTAGAAGTCCATTGTTTCTTAAACTTTCCAAGAGGAATGCATAAGTATTTTACTTTATTAAAAAATGAAAATGAAATTAAAATACATTGTAAAAAACTTCAAAATCAACAAGTTTCCAGAGACACCAAAGAAATACGCAACAACATTTTTGTAAAAAGCAAAGGGGGTGCTACAATTATTAATCCTGAAGGATTAATATACTCAAGGTCAATGTTGCAATACTGTGATCCAGAAAAGATGGATGATAACTATATAAAACCTTAGAATCATTATTAATGCACCTCTAACACTGGTTATATTACAACTAAATGCACGAATTTTTCGAGAACCAGTTCCCAGGAACGGGTTCATCAACTCAAAATCAATCTACCTCAATAGTTGCAGCCGTCATCTCCTCAGATGCAACATGATCACCTTCAGTTGTTGCTTTTTGTGAAATATTCAGTTGATCAAGTTTTTTCTTGAGATCAGAAGCTTCAGCATCCATTCTATAAAGAAACATATAAAAAAAATCAAAATAAACAAGACAAGAATGCTCCTTTCCTTTAATTAGCAACAACTATAGTTTCCATCAATAGTTTCCAAAAAGCTGAACAGAGCTAATTTGAAATATTAATTCTCCTCAACTAATTAAAGACATAAGCAAAAGCTTATTACCAGTATACGGTAGATTTGTGCAGCTATAGCCAAACAAAATGCCTAAATAAGTTTAGTTTGTGCTCCTAAGGAGGAGAGAAAAAAAATGCCATGAAACTCCAGCTAATGCAAGAAAAGCCATGAAATATTCTTACTGAAAATACATAACATGTGCTTAAGGAAAAAGGTAACGGCAACCTTAGAAATTCCAACATAAATCACCAAATTGGACCATTTAAATGTGAAATCCAGAAACTTGAAGGAGAACAGGAAACCAATAACAAGATAAAGTAAACAGTGAACCATCTGCTGACCACCTTATGACTTCAGCGTTTATTTTCAGCCCCGTTACAGCAACTTGTGCAAATTGAAGCAATTCTTCCCTCTTCACCTGTACAATATTTTACCATAATCTTTAATGGAAACAATTGTTTGATAAAACTTACATGAACTCTTTTATTTCTTGTAATACTAGCACAAAACTATATGGAGTTACCAGAACTTCATCATGATAGCCGGAAAATGAAGATGCCAGATCCTGTATGCTACTTAAGATTGCAATGTGAACTTCTTTGCCACCAGTAAGGCAGAGCCTGCAAAAGAAACTCGTTACTACTATTAAGGAACCTAATTCAAATCTAAGCACATCAATAGACCATGTACACCTGTTCATTCAATTACGATGAAAGCCAAAGGCAAATTCCAAACCTTGCCACCTTGACAGCAAAGGTATGAATGTTACATGTTTGGTTAATATTTAACAGGCTACACTCTAGTCTACTTATGAAAGCTGATAAAACATTCATCATAAATTAATACTCACCCAAACATTTCCCGCAGAAGGGAAATCTCTTCTTCATTTGGTGCTTCAAGGATCTAAATTACACCCAAAAAAAAATGAAGCATGTATTAACCTTCAAGGTCAAAATTTTCAAAAAAAATTTTGATGATACAAGAGTAGGTGAAATAAATTTAAATTTATTGATATTCTTTTTAAATTAACTAGCGAGCTTGGTGATCAACCTCAAGGGTTCTTGGAGCACACATTGTTCTAAGTTGAGCAGACAGAACTGAAGCGAGCTAGGATGATTGCAAGATTAGTGGTGAATTAATCTTGTTTTTATTCATTGATGAAGGTTGCCATTTTATGGAAATCTTGGTCTTTTTTTACAAGGGATTTGTTTAAAGGGGTAAGCTCAATACAGATTTCAGATAGGCTGTATACAAGGGATTATGAGAGTCCTGGGGTATCATTGGGATTGTACATAGCTACAAAAATACAGGGTTTTTCATAACATCCTCTTGTATAGACAATAAGAAAAGGCAAAACAATTGCTATTGTTAAACATTATGTCATGAAGTTGTCCAAATATCAGTCAATAAAAGAAGAGCAGGAGGAAAGGTCAGGATTTCTAACATCTTTGCCTAAATCAGACTAAACGTAATAGAAGTAAGTAGTGTAGACATACCATTGAAATTATGATGCCTTCCAGTGCCTGGCTTTGAAGAAAAACCTCTCGAAAATTCATTGGTTCACCACCAACATCAGAGTCATAGTACAAAACCTAAAAGTTGCAGGAATAGAAATTGTAACTACAACAGCAACAATAAGAATTCAGGGAACATGATATTTTGATGAGTTTACCATTTACATTTCAGACAGAAGCTACAGAAACAATGACAAATTATTAAATCTTTTCATGGAACTCTAACAAAGGATTCATACAGTTATGGAAGTTCCAGCTACAGGAGAACCAGAAACACTAACAATCTAGATTAGATTCCATCAGAGAAATGACTTTGAGCGACACAGAGAATACTTGCAATCAGCATGCATTTCTGCAAAGAATGCCAAGTCTATGCAGAGAGAACACACAACTCTGTAAACTGGTTACACAGAGCTTAAAGCTCAAGACAGACAACCAAGAGCAATCAAAGGCGTCAAGCAACATTGAGACTAGCTCACCGGTGATACTCCTTTTGAGTTATCTTTCACTTCATCAGAAGCAGGAAGCTGCTCAAGATTATTTTCCTTATCTTCGGATGAACCAGCAGATAATTTATCAATTTCTTTCAACACAACCAACCATCTCCTTAACAACGTAACTCTCTCAGGCCCCCTACAGGAAACAGCTGCTTCTTCCAATCTTTTTATTGTTTGCTTAACGCTTTTGAAGTTTCTAGCGACCTGCATGGCGTTCAATAAGTAAACGGATCATCCTACAGAATACCCAGAATCATATCATCAGATTGCACCTTCATCCCAAATACAGTGGGACCGGTGCATGGAGCTAATAGTGTCAATCAATTTTCTAAATTTGTTGAATGAATCCATGCAAAAAGCAGAGTGGCAAATTGTTATGCTGGTTGCCCTTATTGACAGACTCAGCCTTCTTATGAATGGACAATGACATGAAATTCAAACTGTCATAATAACATGTATCTGTAAAAAGGCTAACCAAAAGCAGTGAACACAATAAAGAAAAGCCAACGTAATGCGCAGAATATGACCCTATAACAGAACCAAGAAAGGACTCCAAGCTCGAAAGATGAAGAATAAACAAAAATCGTCAACAAGGCTTAAAACAATTCAGTCAGCAGCGGTAAACAAACCAACCCGCAGATTTGTGATTGGAACCGTCCAGTTTAATGCTTTTGATAGAGAAAACAAAAGAGACAAGTGTTTAGACTGATTACGATATGAACTGAGAACACTCACAACTTATAATCGAGGATTATGTTTTCGCATCTTCCTTCCAATACGGTGACACAGAAACTAAACACTTGCTCCAATCAAATGGGGCTTAAAGAACAGCTAAATGTGCGAAAAATAAGAACCACAATAAACTAACATCACCATATACAAAATAACATGCGAATCCCAGAAAATGCAATGGCAATCCAATTGCTCGACTGAGAATGCAAGCATGCTTCGACTGTACATACTAGCGAACCAAGCGAAACTAGCCTTGAATTACAGAACCGGCCTAATACCATGAAAACTAATCAGGAAAACCGCACCACAAACTAATTCAACCCACCTGAGATGAAAATCGATTCTTTCCAGCAAATAAAATAGAAAGATAGAGAGATTACAATGCGATCCTGCAAGATTTTAGCTCCTTCGGCGACGGCTTGGCCGGCATGGTGGACGACGGTGTCGGCGTAGTTCTTGATGTTCCTTGTGATGTTGTTTTTGTTCCCAACCTCAACTGCTTTGCTCACAGCGGTCTTGAACCACGACATTTTTGGACCTTCACTCTCAACTCTGATACCTCGGAATGTTAGGTTTTACCGAAATGGAAATGATGATGGTCTGGTCTTCTCTTCTCCCGAGCAACATGAGCGCGGAGTGAAGAAGGAGACGACATCGCAACGGTGTCGTTTTGGCTTCATCGTGTCGTGTCATTTGTTTAATCTTCTCTAGTCTTGCTGACTTTTGAAGAAGAAACCCACTGAAGTATGGATTTGTGGCCGCTTTTTCACCTCTCTTTCATTTTATTTCAATTATGTCCATCCTTTTTTTCATTAATCAATTATGTCCATCTATAATCTGGGCTTTCACTTTTGGCACCAAACGGCAATAGTCTCACTATACGGCGTTCATTTGGAATTAGATTTTTTATTTATTTTTTGAGAAATTTAGAGATGTGTTTTTTATTGATGGATAAGATGTATGTGAATATGAAAATTTGAGAAAAATATTATTCCGTAGAGAATTGATGGTGAATTGATGAATTTAAGATTGTTTTATGTATTGAAAATTGAAAAAGTTAGGATCACCCCCAAAATATGTTGTTCAAGTGAGCCTAGTAGTCTACTCTATTTGGGTATGGAAGAGTTTGAGCATAATTATGGGTGTGTTTATTTGGAATGGGGAATTTTTTTGGGAAATTTGGTAATGTATTTTTTATTGATAGATGAGATGCATGTGAGTAGAAAATTTTGAGGAAAATGTGATTTGATAGAGAATTAATTGTGAAATGATATATACTTATGTACTCCATAATTGATCTATTTATTTTAGTTCTTTCGTAACATTTAATCTATAATTTTATTTATGAAAGTTTAGACATGTAAAGTTAAATACTCCATCCGTTCTTAAAAGATTGTATCATTTGTTTTGACAGTTTCACTGTATTTAATTTATGATTTATTTTTCTGTATTTTTAGATATTGAAAACTAGAAAATTCATATGAGGACTATAGTTTGATATCCAAATTTTTTAAATATTTATTTTTTAATTTTTTATACTGTTTATCTTTATTAAAAATTGAGTTAAATATCGAACATTGAAACAGTAAAATCAAATGATATAATTAATGGAGTACGGAGGGAGTAATTTATATGCGTATAAAGAATACGTTGCTGCAATTAATGGCGTGATGGACGGAATGATGGGTGTTTAATGCTGATGGGGGCACAACAAGACCAAGTCTCACATGGATGAGTAATCTTACGGGATCTATGAGCAATCTTGAAGACTCCTGACCTAGGTTAGTGACCTCCATTGCACTTTGGAGGGGTGTTATTCTATGGTCTTCCCACAGAGAAAAAATCAACGTCATAATTTGTGATAGAAGAGGACATGCGTTCGCGCGCCCCCTCTAATTTCAAGTTCAATACTTTGATTCACTCATTCTTGGCTTTGTTTTTTCGTGCACTAGCTATGTTTTGGATCAAGGAATGCTCTCCAATTTGCACCAGCAACAAAGCCATATTTGACATCAATGCTCTCAACCAACAAGATGAGGAAAATAAAGAGGATTTTCACATAAATGTTCCTACTGTTTCTAAGAAATCCATGAAACATGTAAATCTGTAGCAAAGTTGTAGGTAAACGAAAAAACAAGAACCTACACATAGACACCACCCTACTCATTCGAAATCAAGTCACCATATTTCTTCTACACAGACTTAACCCGGGAAGTTGCAATTCCAGATGAATGCATATTGTGCTAATAACGAGAGGGGGCAATGCGGCGAATAGTGAAGATGAAGAGAGAGACTTCGATGGATCATTTGGGGTTCATGGATCTATAACACAGTGCGGCTTGATGTTTGAGTTACTGGTCAGAAGGGGCTTTTAATTATGTTTTTTCATGAAAGCTTTATTGAGAACATCACTGATATATGATGAGATATCTAATATATGAGAGAAGCCAATAGGGGGTTCAAAATTAAGAAAATGGATCATTTTTTTTTCACCTAATAAAAAAGAAAAATTAGGTGAATTTTATTTTATGATTCACCACCACTTCTCTTTTTCACTTTCCCAAACTCACTTTACTAAAAATGGACCAAATCTTCTCTTTTCGTGCTTCGCTCTCGTTCCTCACAATGTGACTGGAGCTGATCGACGGCGACGCGATAAGCGGAACGCCGGCGCAAGGCTGTGGGCGATGGCACGGCTGTGACACGATGATGGGAGGAGAGCTAGAATCTGGCTATGTTTCTTCTTCGACAGAGAGCATCCCGATGGTGGAGGGAGCAACCGTCAGTCTTGGAAGAATGTCGACGAAGCGATGACGGGAGGCTGGTGCTGGGAAGAGGCATCGGAAGCTTGAGCTCACGGTCATGATCTGACATTGGAAATGATGGCGGGAGGCTGGCGCTGGGAACGATCAGAAAAGCTCCAAGTCAGTGAGCTAAGGGGTAAAGTTCCAATTTGTGGAAATTTGCAAAGCTACTGAAATAATGGATTTTCATTCAAATCCAAGCACGTGTGATCCGATCCACAGGCACTTAGGAAACTTTTTATACGGGTTCTCATATATTCATCTGTCCAGCAATAGAAATCCGTTACATTTAGAGTCCGTTTAGTTGTGATTTTTTTTTTCAATTTTCATTTTTAAATTTTCTTTATAAATGTTTGATTGTATAACTAACTTTTAAATGGTGGAAAATCTTATTTTCTAAATATTGGAAAACTCTAGTATTAAATTAGGGAAAGTTTTTTAATTTAATACTAGTTTTTCAAAATTTGGAAAACAAGATTTTCCATCAGTTGAAAGCTAGTTATATGATCCTCTAACATTTACACACAAAAAATTGAGATGAAAATTTAAAAAAAATTCACAATTGAACGGACCCTTCATTGTTGGACCTGGCAAAATGGTGTCTTGTGAGTCTTGTAAGAACCCTTCTAAAAATATGATTTTAATGCTTATAATCGATGTCTTCGATCTTTTGTTATGTTATCTTAGTGGGGAAAAGTAACATGGAAGATTAGCAGGAATCAAGTACTTCAACCGTGTCTGGAGAACTTGTACTATTATATAGCTCCAAGTGATGTCTGATTCTGGAGATATGAACATATGGCATTGCTTTAGGTATGTATAGACGTCTAAGACATGGAAGAAGAAGGATTAACTGGAACAACCCCAAGGCTTGGCTAGGACCAAGTTTCAACCAAGGCAGTAGCTGAATGGGAAGGCAAAAAGTGGATATTATTGTTGTTAAGCAGTGTCACAGAAAATTTCTGGGTTGAGTGGGATGGAGGGAGAAGGAACAAACTGATACGGAGTAAAAGAAGACTTGTGCTTCTGTTGTGTTTTGTGGTTTGCACAAAGTCTCACACGGAAGATTTACAGAGTCTGAAGGTTGGAGGGTGGTACAAATATAGCCCGACGTGCACATTATTTTTAGACATAGATTTCCTATTCTGAATAGTCTGTTCCTCCTCTGTCTTTTTGTAATTTGTTTTAATTTTTAATTTTTAATTTTTTAATTTTTATTTTTTAAATTAAAGGGACAACGGAGGAGATAGATGGTTAGGGACAGGAGATTCGTGTCTATTATTTTTCATACATTTCTTGATCTTTTGGCTAAGATTAAATGTAGTATTTATTTTTATTAGTTTAATATCTCATATGTGGATCATTGATTTACGTGATATTAAATTAATTTTTTGAGGGGAGGATTCTATGATAGCTTGCTATTAAGGTTCTCAAGTGTCGTCTTTGTGCTATTAGAGTGTCGTCTTTGTGCTATTGGGGTTCTCAAGTGTTGTCTTTGTGTTGTACTATAGCATTGGCTGGCGCACCCCACCAATTTGAGTTCAAGATTTTGCTGTAACTGATATGCATAGTTGTAACAATTTATTTTCGCCATTTGAATATAGTTGTTTGAATCATCAAATAAATCTAAGTTGGGAATAATATATGAAAGATTGAAGGAAGAACGCAAGTTCTTTTCATTGTTGAGCTTTGTATGAATGTCTTTAAAAAAACTCTATTGATCTTGGCGAGCGAGGCTAGATTTTGATGTGCTCTAGTCCATGTGATGTGCTCTAGTCCCACATGGACTGATTAACTCGGGCATTTTAAGGAGTTTTCCCGTTTCATTTGTTCTTCATTTTTGCGTTTGGGGCAATGACAGAGCTTATGAGGTTTTAACTGAGGCGCGTCTATTGCTGGTTGAAAACTATTTCCAAACTCCCTCCTTGTCCTTTGAGAATTTCTGGAAATGCTCCTTTTGGGGTAAAGCTCTATAATTTTTAGTTTAATTTTTTTATCAATTCGGGAATTATATTAGGTATTTTTCTGGGCATCTGTTATTGGGTTACCTCTGAATGTCCTCAAGGTGCCTTGATATGTGCGTACAACATTTAAACCGTTCCTACCCCAAAATTATATAAGTTGCCTAGAAGAATATGAACATTGTTCTCGCCATACATTGATCCTTGGAGCTTCTTAATTGTTTTGCATATACGCAACACATTGCATTTGAATTTGTATTCTCTAACCTCTTAAATTTGAAGGCTTGATGTGATTGCCAAATGAAATCGGATAAACTTCCAATTGTAAAATTTTGCCCACAACACAGTTAAAAGAGACCCTATAAGGTATATATATTTTTTAAATCAGTCTTAGCATTCTGAATCAACTAAATGATTATTCGAAATTTTGGTGCAAATATAGTTAATTCTAGTGGTTAACGAACAAGGAACATGAATTGGGATTACCGAAATAGAATCTAACATAACTAATGACTGATCTGGGAAATGCAGCTGAGCGATCACATTGTCCATATGATAGAAAAGTTGAAGATAATTAGATAATCAGTAAAACAATAATCACAATAATTCCGTAAGGGTAACAATAATCACCCCAAAAAGCTCAAGGGTAAGAATATAAGTTTTCGATATCATGATGAAACAAGGCAATTTCTAGAACTTGTATGGACGAACACCTTCATTTCAGAGTCAATTATCGTAAGACTCGTGATGTTTCTTACCAACCTAAGATGTGTAAGCATATGCATAGAAAGAAGAATGGATTCGAACATGTATATTCTATTGAAGCATTTAGACACTTTAACTTCAAGTATCAAGAAAGAAGGTTCTCCAAAGAAAATAAATTCATACAATGTCATGTAGTTCCTGATGACTATCCTGAACAAAGATGATACTATGAGTTACTTTGAACTTTGAATTGAATATATCTTCCCACCTAAAAAATCCACCACCATTAGCTTCGTGGTGACGAGACGAAGCCAGCCCACCGTCCCCCCGCCGGCGGAGGTGCCAAAACAGAGGAGAACGGAACCCGAAACCGTTTTCTGACACGGACGTCAGTTTTTCTCCAACCGGAGCTCCGTTCGACGCGAGACCACCACCATCGCCCCTCTTGTCCAACGACGCACCTTCTAGAGCAACAACCGCCGCCGGAAAGTTCAGTTGGCCACCGCCCGTCGCTGTCGCCGTCGTCCGCAATGCTAGGGAAGAAAGAGATCAGTTAGATGAAGCTAACAACCAAGTTATTACCCACTTGAAAAGGAAGGTGTTTTTTTTTTCCAGACTCGATTGTTATTAGTTCTTCTCCAATTTGTGGTAATTGGTAAGCTTTAGTCATTGTTCTTTTGTTGCTCAGGAAGATGGATTATCAAAGTCTATCGACACGTCACAACAAGAAGCTAAAGTTCTCAAGACATGGATATACCGACCAGAGTTTCTTTATGCTTGATTGTACTTTTGGTTCAAAAAATTCTTAAGCTTTATAACATTTTGTGGTTTAGCTAAGTATGATTGATTGCTTCTTCTGTCATTAGTATTTGCAGTTGTTACTGTTAGATTTGCTACTTTTTTTATGCATCATGCTCACTAAGTAGAAGTTGAAAATAACTTCCTCTTCTCATTGTGGATCTTCTTCTCTTATGACAGATTATAACCACTTTTAGCATTGTGGATAACATGAAGGAGCATTTCTATGCTCAACAAGGAACATTTACGCGGTAAACATTTGTAATTTTGCACTTGCCTTCTCAAATGATTATCTTGTTATTTCTTCAATTATGCAAATTAGCCGGAAGGATGAACAAAAGGTGAAGGCGCTTTTCGATGACATCAAAAAGTTAAGAACATAATTTGAATTTAAGATTGTCTGTGGAGAACTTCTGCCTTCTTTTGTGTTTTGTGGTTGGCACTAAGTCCCACATGGGAGATTTACAGAGCCTGAACACTGGAAGGTGCTATTAATAGAGCAGGACTTGAACATTGATTCTCATACCTTTCTCGGCCTTTTGGCTAAGATCAAGTGTAGTATCTGTTCTTATCAGTTTAATATCTGATATGTGAATCATTGATTCACACGATATTAAATTAATTTTTTGAGGGGGAGAGTTTCTTGGTAGCTTGCTACTAGTGCTCTCAAGTGTCGCCTTTGTGTTGCACTATTACATTGGCTGGCGCACCCCACCAATCTAAGTTTTAAGTTAACCTGTTGCTGATCTTGAACTTTTGCTTTACCGAAGTATTAGCTAGGGAAAGACTTAGTTGAACATCTAGAAATTTAACACAACAGATGAATGAGTTTCAAGTCACTTACGCTTAAAGTGTTGTATACATATCAAAACTCTGGATAATTTACAGTTTTCTACATGAAAGCTAACTAGATTAAAGAGCATCTGTTTTTCATGCCACAGTGAAATGGATTGTGAACAAGACAGGCTCTTTAACATAATTCTTTTAATAAACCCTACCAAAGAGGGAAGGTTTTGGCGATGTGGAAGGTGACGCTTGTATTCTCCTTTGTAAAGCAAAATCATTTTGCAGGGTCCTCCAGTTTACTTGGTGGGTGGCCAGGATTTGAGCTCCTTGACCTTAATGTATGAGGCTTTGCCTGTCAACCGCTTATCTTATTAGCGCTTTGCCCTACTTGATCCTGATTTCAGGTGGCTATGATTTCTATGCTTGAGCATTGTCAAAAGATCACTTGGAGTAGTGAGATGAAATGAAACCTCATATACTTATTAAACTACATATCAAATTCTACCCCAACCACGCAATGGGATTTTACATACTAGGGTTTGAAAATTTTGCACGTCTATGTTTGTAGACTAGGGTCTTTTCAACAACTTTCCCCAACAAACTAACAAGTATTTAAATTCTACATATTTCTCCAACTCTCACAAATCTACCTCCAATTTTCAAACCATATCAGTTTACAACAATTTGTTGTCGAAAAGAACACACCCAGAAACAAGTTACATGGCTATTGGTATGTAGGGTTTCACTAATTTAAGGCCAGCAACAGTCTCGAGCTCTGTAAAGTGCTTCATAACGCATTTCCTTCTCACGGGCAATTGGCCACCTTCAAATGTCGGTTCATGTATTTTTTGTTGTTTTGTTTGGTTCATCCCCTCAAAACCCTTTTCCACTTGATCCGTTGCATATATATATATATTATCTTCAATCATCATGCCAAGAATCAGGAACAATTTGCAGCTTTTCTTTGGAAAGGGTGGAGAAAGCAGAGAGTACAAGTGTCGAATGAGCCATTAATGAGACAAGAGAAGAACAAAGTCCCTAAATCCTGTGAAAGTAGCGTTAAGCTTTTGCAGGGTTTAGATTGGACAAAGATGGCAACCAATGATGACTGCATGAAATCAGGTCTTGAAATCTGGCCCAACACAACACACGGCCAAAATAAATATTAGTACTCTCCACCAGACAAAAACCTTTTCAGGCTATGTAGCACATACACAAATCGCACAGAAAAACAAAGATTTTGTGAGAAAATTATATATTCAGGAGGAGAAATGAGAAAGAAAAGAGTCAGGCGAACATGGATCTGCTGCACATAACATTTTCAGGATCCAACAAGGAAAGAGAGTCATATTTGATTCTTGAGGGACTACCATTGGATATGCAAACAAATGGCGACTATGTTTGGCAATAGTTTTTTAAAACTAACTTTTGCGTTTTAAAAAACTATCTAAGGATAACTTTTCACAACCATTGAAAAGTTATCCAAAACGCTACAGCTACTTGAAACAGATGTCCCCAAACGGGCCGGAATTGCGTGTGGATTGTGGAATTTTGGAGACGCTGCTGCTTCTCGGCGACTGTGGCTTAAACTGAGACACGATCATCAGACACAGAAGTTCAAGGACTAAAATGACAGAGAAAAAAAATTGAAAATTGAAAAATTGAACAATAGAAAATCATATATTAAAATGCTACTAAGATGGTGAAAATCTAGTCTCAAATCTAGCACTTGAACTTGAAGAGATGATTAGGACAAAAGCATACCTAGAATCTATTTGGTTGGATTTAAACCAATGTATTAAGCCATTAGCTCAATTCGAACATACTCGTATATATGAAAATTTATTTATAAATATAGGAGTATGTTCAAAAGTAATAAATTTACATAAATCAAGAATGAATTCTCAAATTTTAATCACATAAATGACTTAATCAATTGATTGAGTCAAAATGGTTTAAGCAACTTAATCCATTGGATTGTCATTTACGTGATTAAATTTTGAAGATCCTTTCTCAATTTAAGTAAATTTTATTTTATTTAAACATATATATATAGTTTTGAATAAACTATAAAGAAAATTTTCATATATATGTGGAAGTTGAAGTTAAGCCAATAACTCAAGTCTAACCAAATACTCCCTCCGTCCCACAAAGATTATTTATTTTCACAGTATTTAATCTACGATTTATTTTTATAAATTCATAGACATGTAAAGTTAAATGATCAACATGTTTCTTATAATTTGAAATCTAAACTTTCTAGATATATTTTTTTTTCTATTGTTTATCTTAGTTAAATTTTGAGTCAAACACTACAACTTAAAACAGTCGTGGAACGGAAGGAGTAGTATCTTAATCGGATGATGATTTGCTTCAAAGACACTTGAACACCTAAATTTATTTTGAACTTGTAAGACAGATCTAATGAGAACATCTTTCTTAGTTCTATGGCAAAAGCTAAGTGTCATGATGTCATGTAATTAAAAACTGCACAATCGTACAAGTATCTGAGTGGACAAACAACTACACTCAATATACTATAAAGTAATTGTCCCACAGAGGTGTAGGTAAAAACAAAATAAAAGGAAACTAAACTAAACTTGTTTTCAACCCTTTAATGATGCTACCTTCTTTAACATTTTCTCTAAATTGTAAATAACCAACAAGAGTTAATCATTTATATGAATCATTATTTGTAATCACCTTAATTATATCAGATGAATATCCATTTAAAACAATAATTAAAGTTGGTGAAATGAATTTCAAATTAGTTATGAAAATATAAGTATTATCATCAACCAACAAAGCAGAACAAAGAGTATGTAATTACTTTAGTATAGAACAAATTATGTTTTAACAAATTATTCTTCCATAAACCATCCTTTAAAAAGGTTATTAGGTTGCCTTCATTACTCTCTACTGAGCCTACAGAAATCCTAGAGAAAGAGAGAGAGGCAAATACCTGGTATGATGAAAACGGAAGGGAAGCTACTGTCATGTGAAAATGGCAGCAACGTTTCAGATGAAGACTTCATTGACATGGAAGTGAGCTCATTCGCCACCTTCTTCACCGCCTCTGTAACTTCACCACCACGTAACAACAGACCAGAGTTCGAGTTCAAAATGGAAACCGAGCTCACAACTTCACCAGCCGATGAGCTCTTCTACAAAGGCAACCTCCTCCCTCTGCACCTCCCTCCGCGCCTCCAGATGGTCGAGAAGCTCCTCCAGAGCTCCACATACAGATCCAAAGATGCAGACTTTGATGATGAACTCTACGCCACCCCGCTAACAGCGACACTCACCACCCCAACTGCTGCACACACGCCCTACGAGTCCTGCAACATTTCTCCTTTCGAGTCACGGCAGGCCAGCAGAGAGCTGAACTCACAGGAATACTTTGCTGAGTACTACTGCCCTGCAGGAAAGGAAAATTATTGCTCCAAGAAGACATGGACTCAAAAGCTGAAGATCATCAAGCAATCATCAAGGGCTTACCTTAAATCTTTCTTCGGTAAATCTGGCTGCTCTAATGAATCATCTGCTTCCAAAGTCGCAGATGAAGGGTCGGTCTCCAAGAACAAAGCAACGGTGAAGACTCTGCTCGGTCAAGTACAGAAACAAAAGAACGCAACTGATCATGTCAGAGCTGGTCTACATAGGAGGTCGTTTTCACTTGCTACCAGGAGGAATTCGGTGAACAAGATTCTGTCATCTTCTTCATCCTCATCAGTTTCATCATCATCATGTTCTTCCTCTTCTTCCTCATCGGTTTTGAACAATGCCAATGGGTCTCACAGAGTTCAGTTCTTGAAGAGAAGTGGGAGTGTGAACTCAGAGATGGAGAAGTCCATCCAGGGAGCAATCGCTCATTGCAAGAGGTCTCAGCAGTCATTTTGTTCGAGAAAAACTGTTAGTGAAGTGGGATTTTATAGCTCACTGTCTAGTTCCAACGCTGTGGGTGAAGGCCATGAAAGGCCAGAAATTTGCAGGGGCTGAAACCGAGAGAGAGACCGTAGTTACCAGATCATTCCTGTTATGCTACACTTTTGGTTTCTGATATAATCCCTTTTTATCTTTGTCCTTAACAATTTTGATAACTCCTGCATTTTGATCCAAAATGTGGAATGAAACGGATGCAATATATGAGAATTATGTCATTAACTTCGAAGGAAGAGATGAAAGGAGAGGCAAAATGGAAAGCAAGAGAAAAATCCAACTTTTACCTTTTTTTGGTGGGGGTGTTGGGGTTAGAAAGTAAAAACAAGGATCCTGAATTTCAGATGAAATTCATCAAAAGTGTCATCATAGATATAAGCAATTATATATTCTGTCATTAACCCTCTCTCTTGAGATAATGGTGGAGTAACTTTGTAACCATCATACTTTGCCAAACCTTTTCACATCCTGAATCGCCTGAAAATGTGGAAAAGAAAAGGTTAAAAAAAGGTCAATTTTAATTGAAGTGTGAAGGGTTAATTTCTTATATTCAAAATTATATCAAGAGTATTTAATGATTAGAAAAAGGAAACTGGAGTTGTCTCTGAGAGAGCTTGAGGTTATCAGCAAGAGAACTAAACCATCATAACATGAAGGATTACTCTGCTGAAATGCCAAAACCTGTAGCAAATATAGTCAACCAATGCAAGTTTGCTAATTAGTTGATAAGATGATATGTACCTCAATATTTATTGCCACACAACCTTAAAATAAGGTAATTAATCATGGCTATGATATCCAAGAGCCCACTTGTCTGTTACCAACAGGAATCCAAGTGGTACAGAGGCATTTATATTTGTTTCTTTATGGTTTATAGTACCACAAGTTAGGAAAGGACATCATCCATTGTCCAATTCTTTATGTTCGAATGTCTATTAGTAGATTTATAGTATTTTACTTCAATGGTTTTGTGTCCTTGTGGTGGAAGCCAAAATTATAAGTGGAACAAAGATTATTGATCCTCAAAACTGAAGGTGCACAAAATATTTTCCTGTGGGAGCAACAGAGGTCACCTTTTGTGCAGATAATGTTTTTTAATCTGCTAATAATGAAGCAGAAAAAATAAGAAAGTGAACCAACTAAATTAAATATGCTTGAAGAAGAATTAGACCAACCTAACCTACAACAATGTGCACCCTCCGTCCCAGAATTATTGAAACGTTTCTTTACTGTTTTCACAGTATTTAATCTACGATTTATTTTTATGAAATCATAAACATGTGAAGTTAAAAATATTGGTTCAGTATAGAGCGTTATGGTGAGGGGTCGAGAGCGCGAGAGAGTCCACGTGGTCATAAGTTCGGGAGACAGCATGGAGATACAAGGCAATGGCAGGTGGTGCAAAAGACAACCACAAATCGGCGAGGAAACAACATTCCCAGGAATCTTCAACGCATCTTTGGAAACTCAGATGTGACAAACCTCTACTTCTCAGATTTTTCGACCGACTGGACCAGAGCAAGCATGTGGAGCTTCTTCAAAAGGTTCAGACTGGCTCTGCACGTGTTTGTCCCTGAGAAACGATCCAAGAATGGGAAGCTTTTCGGATTCGCACGTTTCAAAGAGGTCAAGGATTCAGCAAAGTTGGTGCAACAGATTAAGGAAGGGTGTATGAGAGATTTCTACTTAAATATCAATGTGGCAAAGTTCAACAGAGAAGGAAATGATCTTGATCCAACCAACAAGGTGCAAAGAGCTGATAACAACCAACCCCATGCATGGACGAAAGTGTCAAATGAAATTCACAGTGGGAAAAGAAGCTTTGCAGAGACTGTGCAGGGCAAGAAGATAAATAATCCTATTGAACCGGTGAAGAGGGCAATTCATGCGCAGCAAGGGGAGGCGGATGATCTAGAGTGGCTTAGACGCAGCGCCATAGAAGATGTCAGAGATGGAAATACCCTCAATGATATCCAAAACTTACTGCGGGAAGAAGGTTTTATGGATTGTAGTGCCAAATATGTGGGGGGGCATGCGCTACTTGTTAGAATGCTCCTCTCCGGAAGCAATGGAAAAATTGGTGGATAATGGAAATAAAAAGCTCATGAAGTGGTTTGAGTGGATTTGCCCCTGGGTAAAGGCAAAAGAAATCAAAGATCAAGGCAGACTGGTTTGGTTGATTGTTGAAGGAGTCCCTTTGACTGCATGGAACGCAAAAAACTTCAAGAACATTACGGCAGAATGGGGGAGGGTTATGGAGGTCAAAGATCTTACTCAAAATAAGGACCAAATCCATATGGGGCGCATCTGTATCCATACAAATGAATGAAAGACCATTGATGAGTGCATCTATTTCATCATAAATGGTGCATGTTTTCCGGTGAGAGTAGTAGAAGACACGGCGAAGATCATTGATTTTGGTCCCCGGTACGATGTTGCAGATGAGGAAGACTCTGTTGAATCTGACATTAAAAAGGTAGCAGACGATTCAGAGCATGAGGAAGAGGATGAGAGTTTCGTACCTGACTCGTCGACGACAATCTGAAAAAAAGGGGAACAACGCAATGTCGTGATTCCTAATAGGTTGGAAGTTGTGAGGATCATTAATGCAGAGTTCCAAGCCAACAATGCTACTGTTGTGGAATTTGAGCAACCTGGTTCGATAGAGCTTCCATTAATTATGGGCCAAGATATCAACATAGCTGGTGGGTTGGGCCTGAGGGATGAAGAGAAGGATATTTCATCAAATAAGTCCAAATCAATTATTAAAAAGGACATCAGTTTAGAAATGGGCATACAGGGGAAATCGGGCCTAGATCAAGTGCCCATCAAGGAGAAAATTGATGATGATGATGATGATGGGTCAACGAAGAACAATATGGAGATATTAGCAACTAGTGAATCAGGTGAACGGATTCAGGGGAAACAAACAATTTTGACAAAGACAATGAAAAAAGTCAAGAAAGGGAGCATATTAGTATCCAAATCGAGCCACCTTCTTGAAGTTCAGGCGAAGACAGGGGGAATTCCGGGAAGGATATCTCTTCGCGAATTTAAGAAAGCAGCAAGATTAAAGGCACTGAGAATGAAGGTGGCGGCAGAAAAGAGCACGCGAAGGTGCCAAAAAGCATCACTGGCCGGAAATGACAGAATCAACGATTTATCCGACTCCAGCTGGGAATTTCGGGTGGACTCTGTTCAGGTTGGTCCTTTAAATTCAGAAAAGAGTGAGTCTAAAGACAACAGTAAAGATATGTTTGGGAAGAATATATGATTTACATTAAATAGTCAGAGGCAAATTGATGTTAATCCTATGCTATCAGGTGTGTCCAAGTCTTGTCAATGAAATCATTATCCCTAAACATTAGAGGGGCTGGAGGGGGAATTAAAGTACGCAAGCTCAGAAACTTAATAAAGAAGGAAGCTCTGGATTTTGTGGCAACTACAAGAAACTTGTTTTCAAGGTGATATTTGCAACATTGTTAACGTACTGTGGGATAATAAAGGACATGGTTTATGCCAAGTCCCTGTAGTTGGTAGGCCTGAAGGATTTGTTTGTACTTGGAATTCTGATGTTTTCACAGGAGACCACACTTTCACTGGGTCAAGATTTTTGGGTGTGGAAGAAAGTTGGCAGGGTTGTCCAAGGAAGTTGTGTATGTTAAATGTATACGTGCCACAAGATGGGGCAGCAAAAAGGAAACTATGGGAGGACATTCAGCAAATTATGGAAGGGTCAGAGGCTATATGGATTGTAATGGGAGACTTCAACGTAGTCCAAAGAGTTGTTGAGCGAAAAGGCAACATTTTTTATCGCCGAAAGGCAGAAGATTTCAAAAAATTTATCAATATCACAAAGCTTCAGGAAGTCAATATGGACGGGAGGAAATTCACTTGGATAGGAGTTGAAGGTTCAAAGTTGAGTAAATTAGATAGGTTTCTCGTCTCAAGAGAAGCTTATGATGTATGGCCTGGGCTTTACTCACAAGCTCTGGAAAGAGAATTCGCCGACCACTGCCCAATATTATTGAGTACTTATATGGTGAACTCAGGGCCAAAACCATTCCATTTATTTAACCATTGATTGCAGGTCGAAGGCTGTCAAGAAGTCATAAAATGCATGGCATCAAGCAACAATCTCAGGGAATGCTAGTTTTGTACTCAAGGAAAAATTAAAGGTGATAAAGAATGAGTTAAAAGGCTGGAAAATAAAGAACTTAGATCATGGACCTGAAGCTGTAATGAAAAGTAGAGAGGAAATGGTACGCTAGGATAAGGTGGCTGAACAGAAGGAGTTGACAATTGAAGAAATGAAAAATTTCACCGATCCGAGAAGGAATTTCTTTAGGTGTGAAAAAATATATTCTCAATCGTTAAAGCAAAAGTCTAGAATCACTTGGGCGGTGGATGGTGATGAAAACACAACGTTCTTTCACGGTGTTGTAAGGGAGGATGAAAAGAAATACCATTAAAGGTGTGTCTGTCAATGAAGAATGGATCAAGGAACCAACAAAAATCAAGGAAGAAATTCTACAATATTTTACGAATCAGTTCAGAGAGGATCCAGTGCAGAGACCAAGTTTTTTCAGTCACAAGTTCAAGAAACTGAGCAGCGAACAAATTGTGCTACTAGAGGCTCCATTTTCTGAAACTGAAATAAATCACGCGGTATGGGCGTGTGATGGATCAAAGGCGCCCAATCCAGATGGCTTTACTTTTGACTTCATTAAAGGAAACTGGGAGCTATTGAAAGATAGTATTGTAGCCATGGTGAAAGAATTTGAGAGAAATGGGAAGTTTTCCAAAGGATGCAATTCTTCATTTATTACCCTATTCCCAAAGGTAAACTCTCTGCTAACAGTGGCAGATTACAGACCTATTAGCCTTGTGGGTTATCAGTATAAAATAATTGCCAAGTTGATGGCGGAGAGACTAAAGCTCGTACTGCCTTCATTAATATCCGAGAATCAGTCAGTCTTTGTGAGCGGGATACAGATTTTGGACGGGGTCTTGTTGGAAAATGAGATAGTCAATTGGACGGAGAAGTTGAAGAAAAATATAATGATGTTCAAGGTAGACTTTGCAAAAGCGTATGACTGTTTAAACTGGAAATTCCTCGACTCCATTTTAGCCCAGATGCATTTCAGAGATAAATGGAGGAAATGGATATCAGGATGTTTATCCTCAGCACGGTTGTCGATTCTAGTTAACAGGAGTCCCACCACGAAATTTTCTATAGAGAAGGGGGTAAGACAAGGTGATCCTTTATCACCGTTTCTGTTTATCATTGCTGTTGAAGCAATTACAGTTATGATGACAGAAGCCATCGAGAAAGGGATATTTAAAGATGTAAAAGTGGGGGCGAATGAGGTAGGAGTGTCCCTTTTGCAGTTTGCGGATGATGCAATTTTTATCGGTGAATGGTCAGTGACAAATGCTAGCAACCTCATGAAAATGTTGAAATGTTTTGAGGCATCTTCAGGATTAAGGATAAATCTTCAGAAGCGTAAAATTTTTGGGGTAGGGGTCAGATCTTCGGATGTTGAGAGATTGGCACAGAGTTTACATTGTAGCATCGGGTCTCTGCCATTTTTGTATCTTGGACTCCCAGTGGGCGCGATATGAAAAGAGTAGCGAATTGGGACCCGGTGAAGCAGAAATTCTTCAAAAAACTGAATACATGGAAAGCATCGTCTATTTCCATGGGTGGCCGATTAACGCTGATCAAATCCGTACTTGGAAGCTTACCTCTTTATTATTTCTCAATTTTCCGAGTGCCAGCAATTGTGCTAAGGGAGTTAGAACAGATTCATAACAATTTTTGGTGGGGTTCCACTACTTCAAAAAGAAAACTAGTGTGATGGTAAGTGTCAAAAATCGAACAAACAAATAATATTTGTAATGTCCAACTCTTCCTCAAGTATAAGGTTATAGATGTAGTAGGGTGAGTGAGATCGTACCCAACGAATTTGATGATAATTAAAGACAAACAGTTAAATGCAATCTTTTTGATATTTTTATGTATTTGAACAATCAGGATATAATGGAATATTCGAGACACAAGAAAATTAAAAGTAGCAAGTAACCTGGAGAAAAACTGAAACGAAGCTAGATTAATATGTAAAAGACTGAATGTTTTTTATGAAAATTCAATGATTAAAAAGTCTCTTTGGTTATTTGGGGCTGATGATTACTAAGTGACATGTTTGGTTGAAAATCATGTATTGATAGAGGAGATGGATAGAATTCAAACCCTAACTTGCTAGGCTAGAGTCATCCTCTCCATTAACAACCAAACGTGATCTCTCCGCTCGCACCGTTAATGAGAGCTTTATGATTACCCAAGTAAAACCTCATAATATCTGGAACACCTTCTCAGGTAATCCTAGGGTTATCTAACAATTCCTCATGGTCAGCTCGATGAAGTCCTCTCTCGAGCCACTTCGTCAAACCTAGGTAGGTGTAGGGAGTTAGATAGAGACTCTAACTTCCCACCCCTTCTTAAAGCTCAAGAAACGTTACTATACATGCATAATCAAAAACCAATCATGGATTCATCACCTAGCAATAATGCAACTACCCAAACAACCAAAGATATAAAGAAACTACTCCCTACTCATGCTCAACAAATCTTCAACAATTAGGATAAACATAACTTGTAAAAGAAAAGAGTAGAGAATAAAAACTGTTTAGAATTGTAGTGTAATCTCCAACTGATTAATCTTGAAATCCAAGTCGGAGCAATGAAGAATGAGTAGAAAAGCTATCCAAACCCTAGGTGAGAGTTCTCTAAGAAGAAAAATGACAATAAGTGTTTAGGAGTGAAAAACTTATGTTTTAGACCTAATTTTCACATAATTAAGCAGTCCAGAATTGCTGGGTCGGCAGGCGGGCGATCGCCCGCATTTTTCACCCAATTGCCTGCGAGTCACCCGCGTGCCTACCACTTTTGGTTCCGAAGGTTGGGCGATCACCCAACTTTCTGTCTGGTCGCCCGCCAGTCGCTCGTGCTCCTGCCATATTCCTCCCTGGGAACGGGGGATCACCCGGTTTGTGCACTGATTCGCCCGATGGTCGCCCGTGTCTGTTTCTTCTTCTTCCATTTTTGCAATTGGATCCCCTCCTTTTGCTTTTTTGTACGCTCCTCCACCAGATTTCTCTTTTTTTCCCACGAACATGGATTTCTTGAAAAACAAACTTGCACCCACACTAACTACTAATAATTATTCAATAAAAGCATATGTATGGACGGAAAAATGTATAAATATATGACAATCATCAGTCACTGGTTTTTAATGGTTCCTTCCCATAAGTTGGATTCACTCAGATTCAAAATAACTATGATGAGAGGTCTTACTCCATGAAATATACCTTTCCAACTTCCTGCTTGCATCCACAACGCACCGATCGCCTTGAATGGTAGGTTTGCTTGATTAATAGGCACTTGAGTAACTGATGGAATGAGGATGGTCATTGATATGTTTGATAGGGATCATGTAAGGAGCCTTTATTAAAGATGATAAATGTCAATGGGAACTTGCACCACTTAGATGACCATTGTTTACGAAATTAAGTGATGGAGATATACGATGGAGAAATCCGAGATCGAGAAAGTCTTGAAGTCATTCCAAAGTGGTTGATGACCACAGATTGCAAGGTTGTAGTTAGCAAGGATGAAGCAATGTTTCCAAGAAAGGTTACCTTCGTCTGGTATACTTGTATCTAAGGTAACCTTATTTGAGGGTTTTAGAAGTTTCTGGGCTCAAGTGGTATGTGTTCTCGAGTCTATAATGATCGAGAAACATCAAGACTGGGTGAGAAGTAATGAGGGTTGGTTCTTAGCGAGGATGTATTCCACCTCTAGTGTCCTCAAGATAATAGATGAGGCACCAAGACTTAGAGCATCAGTAGAATACTAGATTACTAGGAAGACTTGAGTCCACACTTATGATAGACTCTCGAAGAACGCTCTCAACACTTACCTAACCCAAGTTTCTAAGCCTTAAGTCTTTTACGAGATTCTAATCATATCATCGACTTAGATGTTTTAGAGCCTGGCTAGAGCCTTTAATCATCAGAGAAAAGGATTCCTTGAGAATTAAATATTATAAATGATTTTTATTAGACCACTAATATGGCTCTACCTCTTTCCTAGCTCAATTTTAGTTAATTTAATTACTTGGTATGTGGTTTTACATACCCTTTTAAGAAGCCAAGTTGTTATACTTTGGTTTATAGTTAACCTAACTTTTTATGCTCAATTATGGAAGTTCAGTGTAAAACAACATCTCTATCTTAAACTATACAACATATATAAGAAGAGCTTACCGAGTCAGACCAATGCTTTCCTCGATAACTTGGCTCTGATTCCACTCTATAACGCCTCCATTTTTATAACCCAAAATTATTTTTGAAACTTTATAGACTTTCAAAATATTTTAGGAAAAACCGAGGATAAATTATCAGAGTAATAAATGGAAGCGTTACTAAAACCATAAATAAAATAAGTTGTTATACAAGGTTTGTAATAGCACAACATATAATAAGTCATGCTTCCAAAATAAAGGTACAACTAAGCCATGTTGAATGACTACAATGCGTCATCACCCAGAGTCCACTCCTCCTGAAAGTACTCATATCCTGGCTCCAGCTCAACAAGCTTGGGGTAGTACTGCTCATCATACTACTCACTTGAAATTGTAAGGGGTGAGCGTCCATACGCTCAATAAGGAGAAGTGTATCAGGACCTTCACTAAAGTTTTGATACATCCTCAAATAAACAAGACTACAAACAATGAAGAATAAGTATGATCAATTAATAAAGGTAACCCAATAATTAGAGTATAAGAAGAAGTAAATCATGAGTATATCTAGTAAACGCTTGTCACATCTCGGATGAAAAAATCTACTTGTTTCTTATCATTACCAACTAAATTTCATTGGATGACCTAAATTGGGTGTCTATAGCACCCACTGTTGGAATGTTTCACCAATAGAGCCACTAGAGATGCTGACAGTCATCCCAGAAGATACCCATCCGAGGAAAAGCTTCTCGTGATCGCACTTCACAAGTTTGGTCTACTCGCCATCTTGTGAAGCCAGAGCACTACCTAATGGGTTTGCGCATCTAAAATCTATATGGATAAGGTTTGCTCACCCACCATGATATGTTTGGATTGTCCAACCTGAACCACTCCACTCCTCACACTAATGGCAGTCAGGTCATGAAGTGTGGTATACTCACCACTCCCTCATACCTCATTCATTTCGCTAAAGCTAGGTGATGAAGTGTAGTATACTTGCTACTCCCTCATACCTAACTCGTTAATCACTTGAAGTATGTATGTTTGGTCTGCAAGTGCACGTCATACCACACATACTCCAGCGAAGAACATCATCATTCATTATGTTATGCCACGCTGAGTTAGGTCATGCTTGTTTTTGGTCGGTTCACCATGCAAGCATACTGTCAGTCGGGGTTTTTACTGGGTGTGTGTGGAAATCAGAGTGAAGCACAGGCAAACACTAGACTAGGAAAATAAATTTATAAACACCTCATTAAGCTCTAACAATATCTTATCATAGTACAATGGCTGTAAATAAGGGATCGAACCCAAGAGAAT
>JBBYHH010021007.1:0-16679 GCA_038382905.1 Daphne laureola
TTTCTTATAGAAAATGAACATGATTCTTGTGAGATATCATGTCTTTAATCTTGTATGTAATCTTGAAATCGTATGAACATGAACATGTAATTGAGAATCTTAAAGGTCTTAAATTCTTCACAAACTTCCAAGTGTGTAAAAGGTGTGTGTAAGGCCGGACCCTTCTCATCTATTTATAGATGAGAAGGGGTAGTTACAAGGGTGGTGATTACTCCCTTAAGCCAAGTGATCACCTATAGATGAGAAGGGGTAGTTACAAGGGTGGTGGTTACTCCCTTAAGCCAAGTGATCACCTACACTTGGCCCATGGTGCTCATTTCCCCCTTTCCCCTCATTTAGTCTAGGTATATGGTAACTCTTTTGGCAATCACCTTAAATGGCGAAAGGGCACCAAGGGAGAGGCGCCCATTCGCCTCTCTTACTCCCTCCTTGGTCGGTTATATGTATATAACCACTAAGGGAGTTTTTTCATGGTGCATGGTGCATGGTGCATACACCTTGCACCAGACATGCTCCTTTTGTCCAAAAATACCTTTATCTTGTAGAAAAGGTGCCAATGAGTGTTACCACTACTAAATAAGAGTGAACTTATGCAAAAGTAGTTCTAAATGACCATGTTACACACATTTGAGCTCCCTTAAGCTCATTTCAGCTCACATTGAACTGAAAGCCACTTCTTCATCAAGACTAGCTCACATGAGCTAAAGTTAGCTATTTCTAGCTAACTTGAACTGGAGTTAGCTACCTTTTAGCTAACATGAGCTAGATTTAGCTAATTTCATCTAACATGAGCTGAAGCTAACTACTTCTAGTTAACTTGATGTAGAGTAGAGCTGACTACAACTACTTCTAGCTGGAGTGAGGTAACTTTGAGCTGGATTTAGCTACTTCTAGCTAAGATGAGTTGATGTCAAGCTACTTTCAGCTCCTTTGACCTGAAGTGAGCTAGCATGAGCTAACTTGAGCTAAGGTGAGCTAAGTTCAGCTACTTCTAGCTGAGCCAAGCTGATATGAGTTGAGGGGAGCTACTTCTAGCTGCTCTCAAGCTATGGTGAGCTTAGCTCAGCTACTTCTAACTTAGGTGAGCTGAGGTGAGCTACATATGAGCTCAGACTTAACTCCATGAGCTCAAGTACCACATCAAAAGCTCTTGGTGTGCTAAGAATTCCAACACATAGGCTATATGTACCATCATTTTGTCAATTCTACGACACAACACTTCCACTACTAATTCATTGGAAACAATGGTAAGTTCCGACAAGGTTGCGCAAAATGCATCACATATTTCTTTGGAAGCTTTAAATTCTTGTTGATTCTAACAGCCTCTTCACCATCTTCTATACCCATAATATCATAAAAGTCTTCATGTATCGATCTATAACTACATCCATGGAATGATATGCTACTATTTTCACAGTTTCATCGCATAAGCAAGTCCTTTATGAGCTTCTTGTTTTGTGCATCCCTCTTTAACCGAAGAAAACTCTTAAAATGACTCTTCCCAATCATGGCACGCCTCTCATGGCTTAACCCACTTATTATAGTATAAAATAGCTTAACTTGGCATCTCAAAACTATCTTCCTACCTACAACTCCACCATCTTATCCTCTGATGACATTTTCTGCCACAATTCCTTTATATTTTGACTTTCTTCTAAACTAACATCACCCGCCTTCAACTTCTCCTTAAAATGTCTCTTGTAACAATAATATCTATTGAGCAATTGTTCAGAGCATCAAAATTAATTAACCAAAGCCATGTATCAAACTTACTGAAAGTTATTCCATGCATTGACACCAATCTTAATGTCTTTGCTCTTTTTACTATCATCACTGTTGAGAATAGTGATTAAAGATAATAGTTAGAATAGAGAGAATTCACGATAAAATATAAACATATAACATCAAACATCATCAGTAACAATAAATTCATAAAAATAAGAAAAAATTCTACTAAACTAGATGAGGTTGTTACAAAATTTAACGCCTCTAATCATCTACATCGCTATTTATACACTCATAGACACCGTTCGTTAGTGACAAGCCAAATGTATCTACAGCTGGACAATGCAAAAACATAAATATAGCACCATGGCCCAAAAATTGTTTTCGACAAATTACATGGACTATGAAAGTAGTCATTCCCGATTTGGGAATCTAAAATACGCAAAACACATACCTTCTCGCCAAAGGATCGTCTTCAAAACTGTTCCACTCACTCATGGTTGCAGACAATTGAAGGACAGTTAAACCTTTCATCCTGAAACTTCAAAACCCCAATGCACCCAATGTGCTGACCAGTATCAAAAATTCAAATTCAAAGACGCTTTCACGCTCTCTACACTACTATAAAAAACATCTTGCAATGACGATTCTCACAAATGCTTGAGGAACAACGGGAGAAACTCAATGATGAAAGTGATTTTAATGGTGAGTCGAGTTTCAACTGCAACTGGAAAAGGACTTTAAGAAGAAGAAGAAGAAGAAACTGCCCATAAACAACGTTAGATTTCACCGTTGCAATGTAAAACGGCGACGTTTTGCGGGTGGGGTAAAAGAAAGAACAAAAAAGAAACTCACAAATCCTGCACGAAACTTGATAACTCTTATTAAAAAGGTTCATCTCCTTGACCTTCCTAGCACTTTGACATAATTAGCGGCACTCCAAGTGTTACAATGGGTCCTTAGTCCTTGTGTGGGTGGTTGGTGGAACCACATCAATGTGTATCATCATAACATTATCACTTTCTCGAATGGGAGGGCTGCCATCTTTCAGATAATCCTATGTAATTAATATAGTAATAATAATTTACATGTAAATCGTGCTGCTGAAAAAGCTAATCTGCTTGTATAATAAACAACTCGCTTAAGAGTAGCAAGGTAGAGACTCTGTTGACAGGTTATTATCTCATGGGAAATAATGGTGAATCATCTAACAGTCTAACCCATTCTAGTTGCAAGGCAGCAAACAGCAGAAGAGGTCTAATAGACACTCATCACTTATAAACAGCTAGAATAATACATGAAAATACAATAGGAAGATCTACAAACTTGGCTCCCCTTTTGAAGTGAAAATTTGTTACAAGCATGGGAAACATATCATCCGAAAGGGACGGACTGACGGACATTGGAGGAAGAAAGGATGTCATGCAGCTTTGCCTGCACATACATATTAACTTCTTCAGATAAAGTTACACTCACATACTGCAGACCCCATTGGGACCTCAAATACAACATTCATCTTGGAAATGCTCCAAGTTGCGAAGGACGATGCGGGCAAAAGTTTTAGCCTCGATTGGAGCTGTTGCTGCTGCTGCTGCAGCTCTAAGAACCCTGGTCGCGCCATTGCTATGCATGAGGCTGGCATGATGCATAGCATGTCTTCCACCGGGTATGGTGAACTGCAGTTGTAAAATCATGAAATGTGAAGCTTATAAGCCATCCATCTCTCATCATTGCCATTTATCCCATCAAGATGTTATTACGCCTAGAGACACCACATATTCAGGAATGTACCAGTGAGATCAGGGCTTGATATGAGTATATTACCTGAAGTAGAGCAAATGCAGCACATGCCTTGAGAACTGAAGAAGGATTTCGAAGCATAAAAATGAACCTTTTGATTTCAGCACCACTGAAATATAATGAGATATTGGTTATAATATGCTAAGACTCAGTAATTGAGAACAGGGAAGCTGAGGAACTTATTACATACTACCTCCGTCCTCAGAAAATTGGACCATTTAGTTTCCACAATGTAATGTATGATTTGTTTCTTCAACATTTTGATATAACAAGTTACGTAGTATTAAGTTTATATTCAAATAATAATTCAACGTTCCTAGATTTAAAATATGGAGTACTTAACCTTTTTTTTTCAAAAAAAAAAAAAAAATCTTAGTAATAATTTGAGTAAAACACAAGTTTTTCTCATGAGTGGATTACTGATTTTTTATGTCCTATCTATTCTAGTAGTTATCTCTATTTATTAGGGATTAAGTAGGAATGTGTGAAGAGAACATATTTTCTTCCCCCAAAATCAAAAGACCGATTAGGTTGGAGAAAGACTTTCAAACCATCTTATACTAGAACAAACATACATCAATTAAATGAAAAAGAAGAGCGGAGAGAATTCGTTGATGAATCCACCTACCTTTGAGCTATCTTCAAGGTAATTGAGCCATATTTGCAAACACCAATAAATTTTTCAATCAATGGACTTCTAGATCAGCTTAAGAAGTAACTAAGATACTTTGAATTATTATGTTTTCATTAATAGAATCTATATTCTGAAATATCTTGCATGGTAATTCAAATTGATGGATATTCTAGTTTTAATTATTATCCTGCTTATTCAATAAAATTGATTGAATGATTCAAGTTGATTTTTTGTTTCCGGGGTCCCAAATGAATTGGCTTATTCGAAAAAAGTAGGTTGTGTGGAAAATCTAGCCCGTGGCGGGTACTACATGGTTGCACCAGCAAGAACTCTATATCCTCCTCTTGAAGCTCATCCTTTCCATCATAAGGGATCCCCCGACCGGCTCAATAGAGAAAACCCAATTCATTGGGCCTTTCGATACAATCAAATAGAAATTCCCAAGGGCACCATATTCTAGGAGCCAAGTCAATGTGTTCGAAGAAACCCTCATCTATTCCCCTTCTTCAATTCGCATTTTTGATAGAGAAACTTTCAATCAACGATTGAACAAGATCCATTTTGCATCATATGTAAGGGACTCCTTGGTTCGGGCAAAAGAAGGGATTTCACTCGATCAATCAAGAATGCATACCTCCACGAAAACTTAGAGGAAGAGAACTACATGGCCATTCCACCAGGTTTTTCGACGAGGTGAAGCAGAACCGGACTGCAAGCTTAAAAAGGCTGTCTATGGGCTTAAGCAATCCCCAAGAACTTGGTTTGGCAGATTCACAGGGGTTATGTTGAAATCTGGGTACACACAAGGTCAAGGTGACGATGCTTAATCAAACACACAAATTCATGGGGGTTACAGCCCTGATGTGGATGATATAATATTGATAAGGAATGACGAGAGAGAAAGGAATGCCTTAAGGCAGTGTCTAGCCAAAGATTTTGAGATTAAAGAGCTAGGACAGTTGAAGTAGTATTTTGGGGATAGAAGTCACCCACTCAAAGCAAGGGATCTTCATATCACAGCAGAAATATGTGATTGATTTGCTGAGGGAAACAGGTAAGAAGACTTGCAATTCTGTTTCTACACCTATTAATCCCAATTGTAAACTGGGAGAAGAAAAAGAGGCTTGCACTGGGATAGAGAGAGGCACCAAAAATTGTGGGGGAATTGATCTACTTAGCTCACATAGGATATAGCCTATGTGAGCATAGTAAGTCAGCTTATGTATTATCCTAAAGAAGCTCACCTTCAGGCCGTGAACCACATTTTACAGTAACTTAAAGAATGCCCAGGCAAGGGAATTGACAAGAGATTTACAACAGGCTACTGCACTTTTCTGGGAAGAACCTTGTTCACTTGGACAAGTAAGAAGCAGGATTTAATAGCCATGTCTAGCGCTGAAGGAGTATGTGAACTTTTGTGGTTGAGGTTCCGCTACAGGATTTCAACATGAAGACTGAAATACCCATTAAGTTGAACTTTGACAACATATCTGCAATTCAGATTGCCCACAATCCAGTGCAACACGACAGGACAAAACACATTGAAGTTGTAGGAATCATCAAGGAGAAACTGGACATGAAGTTGATTTCAGCGCTGCTCATATTTAAGGAATGAAAATATTCACTCACCGGAACAATTGGAAGATGCCCTTACATTTCAGAAGCTCAAATTTAAGGGAATGAAAATATTCACTCACCAGGGGGGGGGGGGTAGAAATTTTGGAAATACACACAGTAATTACTATTACTGCTTTACTACTCTTTTCTGTATTCTTTTATTGTTGTGAGAAATGATGCTTTCATATTTAACTTCAGCGTTGCTCAGCGTTTAAATACATCTGCTGAGAATCAGCAAAAAGGAAAAAAACTTTTCTAGGATCTAATCCCTGATTTCTAGGGATCCTAATCTTTACATGCCTAAAGTGAAGATTTACAAAATAAAAAAGATATTAGCAGATACTCCCTCCGACCGCAAAAGTCTGTATCATTTGTTTTGACAGTTTCACTATATTTAATCTATTATTTATTTTCATATATTTTTAGATATTGAAAACTAGAAAATTCATTTGGGAATCATAATTTGATATCCAAATTTTCTAAATATATTTTTTCTTAATTTTTTTACACTGTTTATCTTTATTAAAAATTGAATCAAACATTGAATATTGAAACAGCAAAGTCAAACGATACAATTTTTTTTTACTGACGGAGGGAGTATTAACAATGATTCTGTGCATTCTAACAATTGTAAGTAATAGGTTAGATATAGCTGTAATATCTGTAATTATACTGTAATCTTCCTTATTAGGGATGCTAAAGCAGATAGCCTGTTGGAGAGAATACTAAGTGAAAATACATTTCACATGTGGCATGCAAAAATTTGTTTGGTTGAATGTAATATAAAAAGGGTAAGAGAACGAAGGAAAAGAAACCTGCATCTCAGATGCCCTGCTTCTTGAATGCGAGCCCTTTCTGTTACTTGTGCCAATGCTGTTGGAGCAGATGAGGAAGCAGCAGAAGCAAATGCTTGGAGATCAGAGAAGGAGGTAATAAAAGCCTCGATATGCTTCAAAGCCATCCTTCTAGCTCCATCTAAGTTAACACATTTTGAAGTACCTTCTGATGAAGTCACTAATGGTGCATGCTCATCCATTCTGCAAGCATGCAGAAAATTTCATAGGGCTAGATTTTCTAAAGAGGTTCTCACTAAGATAAGGGGAAAAAAAGACAAGGATAGGCTTAATCTTAAAGAGGAAAATGCAAATATACATCTAAATATTAATTTCCAACAAAGGGTGAAATGTAGCTATGTTATCAAGTCCAAGTGAATCTACCACATTTTTAACACTTTTAGCTTAAAGGCATCCATATGGAAAGCCATATTTAGCTTGGGATATATCATTAAGCACATTATCTTCAGCATCTTCCATCATCATCAGGCTAAGTTACCATAGGTTAAAAGTTTGTACGATGTTACAAATGGACAGAAAAATAAAGTGGCCAATATTCAGATGAAGGATTTCACATGAAAGAGTATGCAGACGCCTTTTACTTGTTTTTAATGATGCTGAGTTCATTTAGATTGCTGCAGCCGCAAACAGATTGATGATGTAGGGGAAAGACGGTCAACGCAAGTTTCTTCTTCAGACTGAGGCCAAAAGTTTCAGAAGCTTACAAAAGGTAAAACAACAAATAATATCTATATCTTATTTTTTTTAATATGCTAAATTGACTAAAGATCTGGAAACAAAAATTCTATGGAGAAAGAACTGGGGGAATCCAGGATTGGGTGTCTGTGTGCAATTAAGTAAAGACTAGGCAGTGTAAACTAGACAAAGCAAAATAAGACAATCCAGACAGGCTATACCTCCCGTCGAACATGTAAGCTAATGCCAGTGCAGACATAAAACGTGCCATCTTTGATACTGACGAAGAACAAAGCTGAACCAGGGCAGGCACTCCTCCCTCCTCCACAATCCGTAGAGCATTGTTTGTGTTAAAAGCAAGATTCCAAAGCGCTCCAGCAGCAGTTTCATGGACATCCTGCAGGAATATGCTCATTATTTGACTTGTAGCTCTCACATTCCAATGCCTTATGCACACTTTTCTAATAGCAACGCTATAAGCCACTAGCCCTGGAAGGTGTGCGAATTGAACTTCCTTGAATTGATTGTAGGCTAAACAGCGTGTACATATGTACACACATTTCTTGCTAGTTAAGTAATCCTAGTCCTAAAAAAGAGTCAGCCCTAAACTATCAGTATATGTACAGAACAGCCCAATAAGAGGTAGATACAAACATACAAACAAGTCCAGGAACTAACTAAGCAGTACAGAAACACAACTAAACACAAGTATGTCACTTTCTGACAGAAGGAACCTTATTATTGTAGCAAGAAGCTCTTTTATGACTTAAGCATTCTCCTTATAAAACTATAATTAAATGTGTCTGTCATGTTAAGCATGATATAAAGAGATCTGGCTTGCTCAACATTGCAATAAATGAGATGTGATCTATTAAACTTCAGAAAAAAAAAAAAGCATGGCTGTCAAAAGACAAAGCATATCAATGCAGAGCACCACATGTGAATGAAAATGAGTACTTACTTCAGCATTAGAGCGAGCAAGAACTATGAGCGGTGCAACACCTCCTTCTTGTCCAATGGCAATGCTATTGCATATAAAAAGTGAACATAGCATAATTAGCACATAAAAAATATTGGGACAAAGGGCCATAAAACCACCTAAATAGACAGGAAGAACTCTTTGTAGATGGCAACCAAGAAAGCATATCAACATGTTTGAGAACAAGTCAGCATACTTTCACCCCTTCTACAATGTCACAGTTCGGAAGAACAACACAGTGAAAGCCAAAAGAAGCACAGAAAATCAAATATGAAGTGAACCACTAATGATTGTAAGATACAAACATTAATTATATCATCAAGAAATTAAATGGCAAACCATCATAGCAGTCTTTTTTTCCGAAACGGGAAGGTTCGGGTACGTAGGAGGAAACAAATGTAAATCTTAGTCAGCGAATACTTTACAGACACAAAATCAATCTAACATAACTGATTTAACAGAAACTATAGATAGTATTGCTGGTTTTACCTTTAAACAGCAACAAAGTGAAGATTAAACTGAGTTAGCAGACATGCAGAAAATTAAATTTCAACAGTGTTGTCCAAAACTGATACTTCCTCTGTCCCAAAGAAGTTGACACAAACTTTTAACCTGTGATTTTATAGCTAGAAAGATTTTGTTAATTTTTTTTAAAGAAAGTAGTTTCTTAAAACTACAAATGTCCACTTATCATATGCATATAAATTATTTAACTTTCGATATCAAATTTTTGAAAAACAAAAAACATAGGTGAAAAACTAAAATCAAAACAGTGCAAGTGCAACATTTTTTAGACCAAGGGAGTGGTATCATAATTTCAAAGGGAATTACAAATCTGTTTATCCTGCATAGAGCTGACAATATTTACAATAGAATCACACATGCGACAAACACTTTTAAGATGCAGCTATGAGCAATACTTTATGAAAAGTTGACAAGGATAGTCTATTATCAGAAAGAAGGATTCGCAATAGTAAGAACACATGTAGCCTATTCCGGAAAACTTGGGAATTTCACAAAAGGTTGCAATCTGAACCAATAAAGATGTCATGATTCAAGTGCTGTCAACTCCTCAAATAGATGCTAGTATAAATTTCAGGATTTCTCTGTTCAATAACCACACAAAGAGGAAAGAGAAACAAAGAAAAACCATACCTATTAGCTTCTGAAACCGATAATCCCCAGAGAGCACCTGCTGCTCTCTCTTGAAGACCTGGTGATGCATTTGCGCAGGACTGAGCAAGGGTAACCTAAAAAACGGGAAACATTGCAGAAGTCCAAAAGGTAGTAATACAAATACAGAAACTCATACATACATTGATGACACATTTCTTCTATGTCTTCATCTTGAAACTGAACATTAAAAATCTACAAACATTGACATTAGATACAGAGCTGCAACTAGAATGCATTCCTGATGTGTTTCTAGAATAATGGAGACCCAATATTCTCAAAAAGCAGAATAGTCAATGAGAAAACAGATGCAGAAACAAAGGTAAGAGGAATAAAACAAGTGCAGGGACATGTCTCTAGCAACCTATAGTAGCAGAATTCATAGGAGCAAGCAGATTAAGACACAATACCAATGCGTCAACACCACCAGCTCCTGCAATAGCTTCGCGATTTCTGTCATCAAATGAAAGATTCCACAATGCACCAGCTGCTTCCTGCCTGTTTTTCACAGCGCGTAATGAAAATTTCAGGGAACCTATGCAGCTTTGTCACTATACTGCACACCTTGGCATCTACCACCATACTGCACCTTAATCCCAACTATGCTGGGGTTGTTAGCATGAAATTTATAGTGTCAACTGATTATCTCAAATTACCCAATACTATATATTCATGCAGAAAGAATAGTGGCAAAATTTTACACTGGAAGCCCTTCCTATTGCAACCTTCTTACGAAGGAATAGTGAGATGAACTTCCAAAACCGTCATCCTCATAGGTTTTTTCCACTTCCACGGAAAATATCAGGAGACGGTGATTAGTTGAGATAGTTGTTAGGGTCATAATCCATAATGCTTGTGTTCTTCTGAAAACTATTGTTAGAAATAGTTCTTGAACTCAAAAAGTAGAATGGAAAAAATATAGAGAAGACAATAGAGGGAAAAAAAATTAAATTGTCAACATGCATATCATGGAACATGACTAAACACCTTGGCATATATATATAACATTTCTCTTTGCTAATCTGGAAGTATTTAAAATCGAGAAAAAGCAGACGAGCATTTACCTGACACCTTCATGAGGAGAACGTGTAAGTTGAACAAGGGCCTCAAGAGCTCCTGCCTCTTGGCCCACAGCAGCATTGTTGCTGTTACTATCTCCATGAGCAGCCAAATTGGCCAAGGCACGAGCAGCCTATAAAGTTGGATACAACAGACACAAACTAAGAAAATAAGGAGACAAAAGTATGTAAATAATACAACTTGGGAGGTTCATAAAAGAGTAGTCGAAACTGGATCTCCCTGTCAGCTCACAAGAGGGTTTTATTAGGAAGAGCATCAAATGTAGTATGTTGTCAGATTGTACTCTTGCATGAATTTACACTAGTAAACTTCCGAAAACTAATTGACATCATAATTTTTTTGCTACCAATGTCAAGTTGCATGATAGAAGTGTATGCCATTTTGCAAACAACAAAGTAACAAACATGTAATACTCCCTCCATCCCATTTTCTTTTAAACGATTTTGTGGGCACGGAGATTAAGATCTACAGAAATTGTTTAGGATAATTTACAAAAAACCATCTGAGGTTAAATGTACAGTTACCCCTTGAAATCTTAGAATTGTTAACGATTAACAAGAATTGGGTAAAACGTGATTTTACTCTCTTAGACATGTTTACTCAAAACATAGGCACCTAAACTTATAGATCAGAATTTGCATATCTGCCTCTTCTTCTTCCCTCTCACCTCCTCCCTCCCTGTCAACGCTTTTTTCAAGGTCCTTCATTGCCGTCCCACTCAGGATGATAAAGCTTTGACCACAAGCCGCACGAGCCCGGTTAAGCACCACCACGATGGCACTTCTCTGCCCTTGGGGATACTAAGCCTAGCACTATGGTCGATGCTCCTCAAACTCCAGGCTTGCATTCCTCGCCCTCTCCACATCCTCACTCTTCTCTCTCGATGGGAAATCTGATTTGATGAAATTAGAACAATGACAAATCTGGGTTTCTAAAACAGTTGAGGAACCCTAGGTTGTCAATTGAAGGCTTTTGGAGCAAAATTGGGCGACACTAGTGAGACGGCTTGTGGAAGTGGTCGTCCTTTTTTTATTGACGATGGTGAAAGGGTATTTGCGCAATCGTTGCAGATCTCCACGGTCGTTGCGAGAGAAGATGTGAAACCAACTACTCTGAATGCGAATGGCATGGTCGCAAAGCCACCAGAGGCAGACGGGATGGCAGGCTCAAAAAAATTGCTAGAACTCAGCACACAGTGGAAGGCGGTAGGAGCGTAAGGGCTGCAGGGGAGGCAGCGAGAGAGTGAGGCAGCAGTTGGTGGGGCAGAGAGAGGCGGGTAGGTGGGTAGAGGGGGAGGTGGCTGGAGGAGGTTGGAGTTGATAGTGGTGGAAGAGTAAGGGTTAATGTTTAGTTGAAAGAGGTATAAAAGTTTAGGGAAACAATTTCTCAATTCTAAAAGTTAAATGGTCAACTAGAGTAATTTTGCCAATAATATTAACAGTCAAATCACAAATCTATTGGTCAATGAGTGTAATAGTAGGCTTTCGAGATAGGAGAGGGAAATTTACCCAATTTATGTTGTTCCATTAACGCCATTTGAAAAATATAATTTAAACCATTAACATAGAGTGTTTAGGGTGGGGATGAGAAAATGACAATTAACTATATTTGGTAGTTGTGTAAAAATGATGAAGAGAGAATTGAAAAAAGAATAATATGGTCAACTAATAAAAAGGTTACTGAAAAAGGAAACATAGCAAAAATTTAAGGAAAACCCAGAAAGGAAAGAGTTTTATGGGAATATCAAATGACCCAACTCAAATAGTCCACCAAATTTTGTCTCATTAATACTTTCTCGTCACTGCCTAATTAGTACTTTCAAACAATATAACTTAAAATTTAAAATTTAATAATAACCATGTAGAATTAATTAAAAGAGAAATTAAAATTTTATTGGAGGTTGTGCTGAATTGATGAAATTAGAATTGAAGTAACTATTGTAAATTAGATTTAGAAAAGTATGCTAAGAACGTATCAATTACTTAGGAATGGAGGGAGTAAGATGGTACAAGTCTTTGCTTTATTTTTATGCAAACATATAACTGGAAATATTCGAAGATGGTTACAGACCTGTTCCTGAACTCCGTCAAACTTGCAGGAACGTGCAAGCATCACCAAAGCATGCACACCACCTGCACCTGCAACTTCCATACTACACTTGTCATCAGCTGCCAAATTGGCTAAGGCACCTGCTGCGCGTTCCTGAAAGTTGGGAATGTAAGAAATTTAAGCAACAACTAAAATAATCCTGATACGGGTAGCTGTAATATGATATTCTAGTGTAAGTTCAGCTGATATGAAGTACCAAAACTCCATCGCCACCAGAAGACCATTTAAATATAAGATCCACTAAAGCTTTTACTCCACCAGCCTCAGCAATTGCGCCCTAATTTGTTCCAACAAACACAATACTGAGTTTCTAAACAAGGAGAATGAGATGACACCAAATACAATGAAAGAAAGAAAGGAAGTCATTTCCAACCTTGTGCTCCTCTCCAACAGAAAGGTTCCACAATCCTCCTGCTGCCTCCTCAGCCACAAGCCGATTCATGGACCTAGCGAGCCCGGCGAGGATATTGATGCCACCTTCTTCAGCAACAGCTTTTGCCACACTGGCATTTACAGATAAGTTTGCTATGGCCTACAAAATTAGAAAGTTCAAGTGATTCAAAACAGATGAATATGTCCCTCCAATTACAATGGTGAGGTGAAAACTTAAACAATTGATATGTACTTAACATAGCTATAGGAAAAATATTAACGTCTTTAAATTAAAAGCATCATAAATAAAGCATGCTCACAAATCAAACCATCCTGAATTGCACAATAAGGGGAAATGACTTGAATAAACTTATCTTGCAAAAACATAACACATAGAAAATTACCTTTGCTGCCTCTGATTGAAGTCCTTCTCTCCAAGATTTTGCAAGGTCCAGAAGCAGTCGAATGCCTCCATCCTGCATAACGGATTCAGCCCTTCCACAGTCTATGCTGGCATTTTCATCATCAATAACAACAAAAGTAGCAAGACCAGTTGCTGCTCGTTCTTGAACATCTTCTTGCGAGCTCTGCATTAAACTAAGCAGTAAAGCTGCTCCTTGCTTAATCCAGAAATTATCAAGGCCTTGTGGATTACTCTCTGCGGTACGCAAAAGTGTGTGGGACAGTATCCATTCAACCCAACTCATGATCTCATCAACCTTCTTATCCTTATTCTTTGAGTTCCTCCACTCTAAGAAAACATCCCTCTCACTCCTTGTATAATCCGCGAATAGCAAAGATAATCCTTTGAAAATATCTGTAAACAGTGCAAGCAACGATTTGCCTTTGATTTTATTAGTGCTAAAACTTGTGTCCTCTTCAAGAATAGGACAATTTAGAGCACACAAGACTTTTAAACTCTTGGATGCAGATAACAATCTTGAAACAGCAGTTGCACCAATATCAGTTCTTGAAACATCTAACCCAGTTAACTTAGGGAGCTTCGGCCAGAGTTGAGAAACAACACTCCATTTGACATTTGATGAACCAGCAACTGAGAGATACTGCACTGATTCTACACTCCCAAGTGCAACTTCATCAACATTCAAACAATCAAGAAGTCCAATTTCTATGAGATTTGGACAATGCTTAGCCAATGCATTGATTGCATCAGCCTGAACGTCCCTTATCCCAGACAACCTTAGTTTCTTCAACCTTGGACAGCAGAAAGCTATTGATCTAATGGCATCACTGGTAATTCTTTCGCAGAAATCTGGTCCAAGCTGAAGGCTTTCCAAAGCTTCATGCCGAGCCACAATCACAGACAGAGCAGCATCTGTTATCTTTCTGCAGTAATCACCACTAATTTCATGCAAGTTTCTAGCTAGAAGAAAAATTATTGCATCCACAGACTCTGCTCCACGAAACCTAAGCCTTTGGAGATTGAAACATCTAGATGCAAGTGAAGTAGCAATTGCAGCATCAAATCGGTGAGCGCGGATATCCAGTGAGCTCCACAAACAATGAGAAGTACCAAGGAGCCTCCATGTCCTACAAGTTGATGACAAGCTTGCTCTGTCACGATAATTGAGACATGAAAACAACTGAATCACCGTATCATCAGGCAAGCTAGTCCAGTCCACAACCCCATTCCTGAATTCTGAATTGCCATCTTCAACTTCATGGAAGCTTGTTAAAAGTACCTTATCATTCCCTTTCTTAGCCACCTTTCTTCTCACCCTACGGCTCATATTCTGATTGTACTAGAATCTAATACTGTGCGTCCTCAGACCTGAATGCTCAGATAACTAGATCACAAGGAAGTTCCCAAATACATATATATGCTACAAACACAGAAACCCTATCCCCAAACTGTCCAATGAACCCAAGGGCAACCGCAAATTAAATGATCTCTCAGCTCAAACCCTAACTATCAAACACTATCAGAAATAATAATGCATATATATATACTAACAACCCAAGCAGCAACAGAACATGACAAATCAAAACATCCAACGCCTCAAGTATCAAAAACCAAGAGAACCCAGATTGGAAGACGCACTTCAGATGATAAAAAACAAACGATTCCCGAACCTGCAAGCTGGGGAGTTTTAGTTTCGCGGGTAAAACCTTAGCTTTGAGCTTATTAATTCAACTTCCAGACTCTTATGTAATATGCATTGTAGAATCTTGAACAGACTAAAAATGGCGATGACCAGAGAAGATAGAGATAGACGGAGAGCTGAATAAGCGTCGGAGAGAATTCAGGTAAGCATATACGGGACAGCAGAGCCAAACCCTTTGTTGTGCAAACGGGTGAGAGAGGCCAAGCGAGATCATGGGAATGTTCTCTGAGGGGAATTTAGGAGAGAAATGCAATAAAAAATAATAAATAATAAAAAATAAAAACAGAGCGAGAGAGAGAGATTTACAGATTAAGGTGCCATGACCGTGGCATAGCTTAGAAGTCCAGTCACTCCATTATAATTATAATTTGGGTAAAACCACCAATGGTCATAATAATTTATACGTTTTGTCAATAAAGTCCTATAACTTAAGATTTGTCTTAATAAGTCCTAATATTTGGTTACGTTGCTCAACTGAGTCCTATAACTTAAGGGAATCTTTCTACAGAGTCCTAATATCGATTTTAGTCATTTAATTTTTTTAAAGAGTTCACATAGGTCCTTATTGTTCTGAGCTGTTTGTTTTGAGCACTAACTTGACTCTGATACCAATTTTGACCCAGGTAAAATTATAAAAGCATACGGAATAAAATATTAAAATACAAGAATGATAAAAGCACACACAACTGGAATTATAACATGAAGGATTCAAACTTACCATAATCTGATGAATATCAGATGCTCTTAACAAATGAAAACAAAGGCTGCTGGATCTACACACAAGCACACCAAGCACCAACAGCTACAAGAACACACACCAAAGCAGGAACAAACTAAGAACAATATTTAGATTGGTGTTCTAAGCAGAAAGGTGTTCAACACATGAACTATTTGAGAGCAGATAGAGAGAGAGAGAGAGAGAGAGAGAGCTCTAAAATTTTCGATGCCCTCTTCTGCTCTAGTGTCTTCCTTTTATAGGAGAAAGGAAAGATTCTTTCTTATCTCCTTCTGAGTTGTCTTTCATCGTTTTCTTCACCAATAATGCAACTTTATTAAAGGTGGTCTGGCTTTTCTTCTGAGTGGAGAGATTGGGTCCCACTCTTTACATGTTCTTGTCTGGTGACTCATTTGTTTTTGGAAGGCCCGCTTTGGTCTGGGCCGCCTTGGTTTGGGCCTGGGCCGCTTTGGTTTGGGCCTCAGCCGCCTTGGCTTGGGCAGCTGGATAACTTTTGTTGGGCGTTTTTTACTGCCTCTTCCTGAACTGTTCTTACAGCTAGCTTCATCAATTTTTTCTTCATTTCTTCAAGGGAAACATCTGCCATTTCTGACTGGGAGTAAAGTTTTCCCAGTATTGAATCAAAGTTTTCTTCTTCCAAAGCTACATACAGATCGATAGCTTTTAGAGTGATGTTTTCTATGAGGTAGGAGTTTATAATACATTTTTCCCACCACTGGGTGACCCATACCCTCTCCAGAATAGGAACGTACTGTTCCGGATCGACTTCATAGTGCCATTGTACAATCCAGGGGATTCT
>JBBYHH010021116.1:0-16678 GCA_038382905.1 Daphne laureola
TTGATGAGACTATTGATAATTGTCCAGAAGATCCTCTAGATTTGCTGACCAAGTATACTCACTCCAGAATAGTTGCATTGGTGAGTAATTTCAGTCCAGTTTAAGTTCATCCAACTTATTTTAGTTCATGCATGACGAGGTCCTCATGGTGGCTTAGATGGATGAGATCTATTAAAGAAGAGTAGTGTGGAGTAATAGGGATAAATTTGAAACTTTCCATAATCTATGAATCTTTCTGACAGATTTAAAAAATTTGAGTTGAGTCTTATTGTTTATCCTTTTAGCTGTCTAATTGGTGAAAATCAAGGCTTCATCGAAACCTAGCTTTTACGAACGGAGCCCTAAGAGAGCTCTCCGAAAATCTGAAAACCTTCATCTTCAGTCATGGTAAGTTCTCCGATCGTTCCCAAATTGGGCATCGATGAGAGGGAGGCGTGTGTGAGGAGGAAAAACTGGTATCATATTTTCTTTGTTTTCTCTTATCCTTTTTTTTCTTGCATAGAAATAACTTGGTTATTAAACTGAGGCAAATACGGCTGGAAAAGTCTTAAAAGCAACACTTCCTTAATTGATACAGCTTCTCTCTATTGCATCTAATGAGGATGTGAAATTACAGACACGATGATCCTTCACTTGCTTTTTTATTTTTGAAAAGACGAGTGCACATCTGTTTCACTTCTTTTTGTCTTCTAAACATATACTCAATGATGCTAAATACTTAGTTCTGCTGCACTGTCTTTATTAAAATAATGGCCGCAATAAGCTGCACTTATATGACAAGCTCATATATGGTCAAATCTGGAAGGGAAAAAGAGCAAGGAAAAAGCAAAATAAGTGGTTCTTTATGATATTTCTTGGATGTACTTAATAATATTTTGATGATTTCATTAGGTTTCAAGAAAAATGAGTATCCTGCATATGATACTTCCCTGAAGTCTTCAATTTTGCACATTTAGTAGTCAGAACAAAAGCTGAGCTTCAGGATGCACTATTTACTACTAAATGTGAGGAAACAGATTGTATCATTGAAGTTGAGAGAGAGCTCCATTGATGCTAATCTTTCATTCCACAGGTTCTTCTAACTCATCTATATATGTACTGAACTTGTTTTCTACCCTGATTTTAGAAATCTAAGAAACCTTGCATGCCGAGCAGCAGATCATGCTGTAAGTTTCCTTTCAAAACTCTCCTTCACTCAATCAACGTCAGAGCACTGCTTGCTTGGAAGGATTGGTAAAATGGCCTGCTCTCTGTACAGGTGAAGTTCTTGTTTATAAACCACATCCTTCACTCAATCAACATCAATTCAGCCTTTTGTTAATCTTCTCTCGATATGTACTTTCTTCTCTTGTGTTATCAGATTCCATAGTTTCTACTAAGATTTTGGTCTTTCTACATGACTTTGATTAAAGGTTGCCCCTCTGGAGGTCAGCCAAGAAAACCTACTGGATGTTGAAGAGCAACTTCAGTTTCTACTTCAGACAGTAGGAGGAGCTAGATTGGATTACTTGCTTCCTTTTCTTAAAGGATCATTTTCTTCATGGATAAGGAGCCAATTAGGGGTTCCGGTAAACCTCTCCCATTCTGAATTTCTAAGCCAAAATACAGTAGGAACAACCTTAGTCGTGTATTTTTTTATTAACAAAACCTGACTTTCCCATTGTTGCTATGCAGGCAAGTTCGCTCTTTCCAAGTGTTAGATGTGGTCTGGAAATGGTTGTCCTCAATGTTATGGCTGCAAATCAAAGATGCAGTTTATTAAGTCTGCTTCATCCCCCTATTATAACAGAAAAAGTAGCTGAGATATCAAGGGTCCGAGTATCTGCTCTTATTGATGGTGATGGCTCACCAGATGAGACTGCCGAAATTGCATGTGGACTTGTTAAGGAAGGATATTGTGCCATTAAGCTGAAAGTAAGTCGAGTTCAACTAGATATGAATAAAAGATCTAGTCAGATATGTAGTTTTACCCTTTATACTGTTTTGTGGCTCTTCTTCCTCTCTCTCAAGCCACCTCTGTTTCTTGGTGTCGCGCGCCCGCGATCTTTGCCGACGTCAACTCCTGCAAAAAGCTTTGACGGCAGGATGCTGACGGCGTTGGCGGTGAGGATGTCGTTGCAGGAGTCGGAGTTCGAGGAACCACCAATTCATTGTCCAATCCCTAGATCTAACTTTCCTCCTCACCGCTCAAGATCTAGGGATCCACAGCCTTCCCAATCGAGAAGGTCCGTCGAAGCCTCGCCGACGTCCTCTAGTAGAACATCTCCGCCACTCTCGTCAATTTCTAAGTCGTACAACTGATTTGCCACTCTCGGATCGTGGTCATTGGCAGCCACGTCAATGATCTCGGCAACCAGTGCAGCGGAAGGACCATCACGTGGCAGGGCGAGTCTGGGAACAACCACACGGTAGGGACCGACGATGATCGGGAACGTGTGCTCGTCGGTGAAGTGTGTGGTGGTGCTGGTCTCCGGCTGATCGTTGATGATGCAGCCATATTTAGACCAGATCGACGCGTTGGTGTCCCGGTAGGAACCTCAAACTTGAAATCCCATTTTTCACCATGAATTACAAAAGTAATTCAATTGTGAATTACTCACAAATTCAGTGAATCAATGATAAAAAAAAATTGATGTTTGAAACCGCTTATTGGCTATCTTGGGCTTACGATCTACTCCTTGAACTATTAATCTTGTTCACTTTTTTTTATGTGCGAGGAAAAATGTAATTGGGTTTTGGGATAATTTTTTGCATCAGCCAGACTTCTTACAAGATTTTGGTTGTTCGCGCTCCGCGGCGGATATAAATTGTAACATTTTATAAGAATTTAATAAGGTTGTAATATTAAGGAAAAAATGGTTATAGATTGTGGTATTAATTTTTAAAATCAATGAAAGAATAAATAATAATTACAAGTGAAAATGTAACTTTAGGCTTTTAGGTCTAGAAATCTCCATACATACATATAAATTTTACGATTCGTGAACTAACGCGTAAAAGAGTAAAAAATAAATATCAAATAAGAGATAATCATTTCAGTAATTGAAAGAACAAAAATAAAACTGTAATGATTTAAGAATAGGTGTTATCTATCGACAAAAAAATTATTATCAAATGAGATATAGTCCTTTCAGTAATTGAAAGAACAAAAATAAAATCGTAATAATTTAATTATTTTGAGTAATTTTGAGAATATTCTATCTATTAACGGCTGCAAATAAATGGTTTAAAAACAAAACTTTGTTAGCAAAAAAGAACCATTTTTTTATAATAATGGCAAAAATAGATTTTTAGTCAAACATTAATGCCAAAAATAGACATATTTCGAACATGATATGATGGAGATTGACAATTCTAGAGATTAGATTCTAAAATGTATTACTGCAAGTTATGCTGAATTGATCTAAAATTAATCGAAGTAAATATTTTTAATCAAAATAGGGATGGAGGGAGTAGGAAAGACACTTTTAAATCAAAATTTTCTCATTTTTTTTGCAATTTAGGTAAATTATACTTTGCTTTTTCAAAATTGGAGCTTGTGTTAATGAAGTGAAGATCAAAGGCAACATTTTTCAAATTACCTGTTCTTCTAAAAGTGTATGTATATTGTATATTCAAGTAACTATATAGTTTAGGCAAATGATAGCAAGAAATGCAAACAGAAGAGGCAAATGAATTGCATGCTGGAGAAATGCAAGTAGGATGAAAGGAATGATCTTATCAGCACTCATGACTTTGTGCAAAAGCCCAAGAACCTCTGATCCCACTATTTCTTCAACAATCCTAACTCCAGTTCTCTAATCCAATTCATGTTCTACTCTCTTGAACTTTCAACACATAGCAAGCACACCAGATCAAGAAATTGAAGCTTTGCTCTCAATGAAAGCAGTTTGGGGCTTGTTAATGCATAGTAGCACCCGGAAACTATTGTTGCAATGTTAGGATATACTCAAAAGTGGAGTTCTAGAATTGAAATGTCTACTTCGCAGATTTTTAATTTTTTTTAAGGAAAAGAAAATATCTACTTCGCAAGCTCATACATAAAGAGTGTATTTATAGACCCTTAATTTTAATATTTGTATTATCGTAGTTTATTTTAAATTTTTGTATTATTAAAATTCCGTTTTCAAGGTTTTTCTTCATTTATAGTCATTTTTTGATGTTTTACCGTTAACTTTAACGGACTTTTTAAAAAAATGATAATTTTAATTAGTTAAGTTTATCAAAAAAATCGATTTGCACCCTCACTTTTTTAAATTAACATTTTTATCACCTCCAAATAATTCTAAACTTAACAAATTTACTCAAAAAATTTCAAACTTCAATTAAACTCCTAGACCCGCAAGACCACTGCCAACCACTGCCGGACCGCCGCTAGAAACTCTTAAATTGAAAAAATAACCGGGAGGTAGATCGGGACCATCGTCGGACTACCGAACAACCGCCGGCCGATGGACCACCATAGTTGTCGGACCATCACCGGACCGTCGGACCACCACCGGTCACCGGAAAAATGTCGATCGCCGGAAAATCATCAGTCGCCGGAAAAAAGGCCGTCACTGGAAAAACGCTGGTCTTCGGAAAACGTCGGTCGCTGGAAAATCGTCGGTTCCCGGAAAATTTCGATCACCGGAAAACGCCGACCGTCGGTGGTCTGGCGACCGGTGGTGGTCCGGCAACCGGTGGTTATGGTGGTCCGTTATTTAGGGACGATTAAAATGTTAAGTTAAAAAAATTAAGGTACAAATAGATTTTTTGGGTAAATTTAAATAGTTAAAATTATCATTTTCCTAAAAAAAACGTTAAAGTTAACGGTAAAATATTCAAAAAGAACTATGGATGAAGAAAAACTTTAAAAACGGAACTCCAATAATACAAAAACTTAAAATAAAACTACCTTACAAACATTAAAATTTTAGCATGGGGAAATATCCAATTTTCCCAACAAACCAGTTTTTTTCAAAATTGGAGTATATGCCAATGAAGTGAACATCAAAGCCAACATTATTTTAAGTCAGCTGTTGTTCTAGAATTGTATATTCAAGTAACTATATTATAGGTTAAGTGAATGATATCAGGAAATGCAAACAACAGAGACTGTCCAACTTCAATATTCAAGAAATATATTTAACATAATTTCATAATCTTAACAACATTACAAACATCGAAGCTAACAAGACTACATATTCCACAGAAAAGTGCCTCAATAATAAGCAGTAAGTAGCAATGTTGGGCCAGAAAGTAGTAGTTTCCAGGGGTTCCTCCCGGTTCACAGGGAACCATGATGTGAATGTGATACTATCAAAATCTGGAGCAATGGATTTTGTATTAAAGCTCTTTTTAAGAGAAGAAAAATGATTTTTGAATCATCTCAATCGGAGTCTTGGAGCTTAAGATATTCAGAAAGAGTCGGGAACTTGACGACGATCAGGCGACCCGTACACTTTCGTCAGGCGGTCGCCCGGACCAGAAAAGCCCAACTCGAGATTTCTTCACAAGGGAAAATATCTAGATATTTATGGAGTCTTTTTAGAATATTCCTAGCATATTCTTTCTTTAAGGATAAGATTAGGTAATTGTTATTAGGTGTAGTAGTTCTATTTTAGTTTTCTTGTACTCTTTTGAAAGCTATATATAGAGGCTCATTTCCATTGTAAAAATCAGACTTGGATTAGTGAATATGTGATTTCTTTTCAAGTCTCAAGTGATGAGAAAACTTCTCTCCCACATTTACCCCCATTTTCCATTCAACTCCATGATTTCCTTCATGGTTTATTAACCTCATTGTTATTAGCTCAATGAAGTCTGGAGGTGATCAGACCATCTTCTTCCACTTCCTTCTATTTCCATCATTCTCAGCATCAAAGCTAATGTTGTCTAACCACGAGATTAAGAGGTGTTAGCAGTTCGGGAGACTCCTTCATTCCGCAATTCCTCATTGAAGACGGGTAAACTAGATCAGAGCAAGATCATTCCAACAACGTCCCAGAAAATCAATGGCCGAGCTTGGCGGGATCACATCAAACAAGCTTCGTCCTTATGTAAAGGTCTTCTTCTCTCTCTAGTTCTTAACTACTTCTGGAATTCAATCAGTTTAGTGCTAGTTTTCTCTTGGGTTGTTGTTTTATTTGTGATTCAATCGATTTGATTAGGTTTTTAGTGAGGTGAGGTTTGACGAACCATTCGCCCACGTTAAGGACCTAAAGGAGATTACCTATGGAGATTGGGTGGTGGAGACTTGCATTACTCGGACTCTACCTCTGGTATTGGCCCTTAGACGTGGCCTTCAAAGTATTAAAGAGGATGTGGTCGTGCGTCCGACTCCTAAGCTGAGAAAGGGTTTTTCCAAATAAAAAGAGGTAGGTGCCGCTCTTTATTTATTTATGAATATAACTAGCTACATATCTATAACTTGACCTGATCACGATGCCAGAGAGCAAACTTACTGTTGGTTCAGTCCGAAGAGAATTCAACCACATTCCAATGTATGCCTATTCTGTCTCCCGCTCCTAATCCTCTTCTGTCCACAAACTCCTTCTTCCATCCCTTTTGAAAAGTCACCTGTCCATTTATTCTGTGCTTTAAGAACACTGTGTGATTGGTTAGGGTGTCTTCATCACATACAATCATCTGCACTGTCTCTCCGTTGGTGACCCTATTTTTTATAGGGATTGGAACCCTCTCATGGTTGTTGATGAAGCCGCAAGGGAGGAGTAATCGTTCGTCTTTCGCAACATCTGATCTCAATAGTGTCTTGTTGAATACGACGTCTCCAATCAAGTTTGCAACATTACCACAACAGCTTGGGCGAGCAGCTTGTTTGTTGCTCACCAATAACAGTTTGAACTTGAGCCCAGGCTGCTGAGGAGCAGGCCAAGATTCAAGTTGTTGAGCAGGCCCAGGTTCAAGCTATCGGTGGTAATGTTGCAAACCTGAGTGCAGACGTTATATTTAACAAGACACTCTCGAGATCAGTTGTTGGGAAAGATGGATGATTACTCCTCTCGTGGCTTTATCAGCAACCATGAGTCGTTCTAATCTATAAAAAAAAATCGGGTCGCCAACGGAGAGATGGTGCAGATGATTGTACGTGAGACACCTCAACCAATCACACACTGTTCTTAAAGCAGAGAACAAATGGACAAGTGGCTTTTCAAATGGGATGGAAGAAGGATTTTGTGGATAGGAGAGGATTAGGAGCGGGAGACAGAATAGTCATAAATTGGAATAGGGTTGGATTTTCGTTCAGGTTGAATGAGCAGTAAGTTTTCTCCTGTGTCGCAATCAATTCCAGTTATAGATGTTACTCTCTTCTGTTTGTAGATGTGAATGATTGTACTAGTGGCACAGTTATAAATTCCAATGAAAGAATTGTTTTCTTTGGTTCGTTTGTTGTTTCTTTAACATTTTGTCTAGTTTTATCTTCACCGGATTGTTTTTAATTTGACGAGAAAACTCCACCCTAAGTTCTGATTCACCGACCGTCTGTCCTTGTGATGGTGCCAATAAACTGGTATGTTATCAGATTTGGTTACTTGAGAACTTGAAAGACAAAAGCAAGATGGATGTGCAGCTGGTATCAGTTCATACTTTACGCCCTTCCTCTACTCTTTGTCTAGGTTACTAACATGGGAGGATTTTTACCACTGAACAGGTGTGGTGAACAACCTTGGTACCATTGCTAATTTGGGCACCAATGAGTTCATGGAGGCTTTAACTACTGGCGCTGATGTTAGTATGATTGGACAATAGTGTAGGTTTCTACTCTGTCTCCCATAGCTGAGAAGGTCATTGTTACATTCAAGCACAATGATGATGAGCGGTATGTCTTGGAATCTCAAGTTGGAGGCTGAGTAGGTTCTTCACCATCACGAGTGATACTTCTGGTTATATGTTTCTAATGTTTTTCTTCATGCTTAGACTTTCCAATAATATACTATGATTTTTATGTTGCTGGTTTATTTTGTAAATCCACCATCAAAAGAATATAGTTGCTGTTTGCAGTTGAAGATAGATATAGTTGAAGTTACATTTGTTATAGTCATCATTAGTGGCATCAGGTTGGTTTTACATTACAAACATTGAAGCAAGCAGGACTGCATATTCTACAGAAAATTGCATCAACCTTATCATTTCTGTTTCTTCTTTCTTTGAAATGTTACATAGGCCCTTATTGCTGAATCCTGCCAAAGTTCTCCAGGTTTCAACCAAGAAGCCGCCAGCTGCTGTCCGGAGCTCGCTACTGCTAAGCCCGTCCTGTAATCTACAACAGACAACCAGATAAATGCAGATTATGGTCTTTCTACAGATTAATCTCTAGCAGAAAAGGCAGATGAATTGCATGCTGGAGAAATGCTAGTAGGATGAAAGGAATGATCGTATCAGCACTCATGGCTTTGTGCAAAAGCCTAAGAACCTGTGATCTGACTATTTCCTCAAGAATCCTAACTCCAGTTTTCTAATCCAATTCATGTTCTACTCTCTTGAACTTTTCAACACATAGCAAGCACACCAGAATCAAGCAACTGAAGCTTTGGTCTCTTTTGGTCTTAAGCATAAGCAAATACTGAAAGGAGTTTTGGGCTTGTTAATCCATAGTAGCACCCAGAAACTATTGTTGTGACGTTAGGATATACTCCAAAAGTTTATACTGTGAGCAAACTTAGTACAATCTCCAAAAGTTCTAGAATTGAAATGTCTTCTTCACAGATTTTTATTTTCTTTTTAAAAGGAAAAGAAAAGGTCTACTTCGCTTGTTTGCCAAGCTCATAGGTATGGAGGGGGAAATATGCAATTCTCCAACAAACAATAAAGCATTAGATCAATCATGACCTAGACATAGAGAAGAAGAGATGATATTTTTGTACATAAAGATGACTCAGGTAAGGCCTAATGCTGAAGATACACATACACCAAAAAAGAAGTGAAATTGAAAGACAAGCATGAACCTTTCCCATAATCTCAGATCCAAGCAGCAGAGATTTCTCCAGTGTCCACAGAAACAAAAATAAAAGAAAGGAAAATACAACCATAGTTTTGGGAGTTTCGACAAGCATATCTTTAGACTAACATAGCATGTTGATTAAACTAAATGATGGACTCATGGACCTCAAGGATGTCAAGATGTTCAAATACTAGAACCTAGAAAAATATACTAAAACATGAATGGCGTAAATCAGAGAAACTGTTGGCTATACAGATCCCAGGTTCGTTCATATGAAAGGGGTGCAGAGGGAAACACACACATATTATATTCTACCTGATTCTTCGAATTGGTGCTAATTACTTCGAACGGCCTCTGGTCTTTGAACTGCTCCTCTGGTCTTTGAACTGGTGCAAATCATAGAAACTCTCAACGAATCGAATCAATGATTTTTGGGAATTAGCGAATTTAGGAACTAACATGTTTCTGTTCACCCTTGTCCCTTCTCAAAAATGACCAAGTCCTCGGGTGATGGCGGCGATGAAAATGGAAGCTTGGGTCGCCGATGGATTCTGGGATTTTAGTCGATGATTTGGAAGCGAAGACAATTTTGGGATTTTAGTCGACCATCTGGAGTCAAAAAATGAAACCTGTTTTTGATAACTCCCGCTTTTTTGTTAGCAACTCCCGCTTTAATTAATGGAATTTCATTATCGACACTTTTTTTTTGTAATTTAGTGTGCTAACACATAATAAAATTATGTCTCAAAAATACCTAAACCACTCATTTCTTGATACACTGATATTTAATATTGTGTTAGGAAAGCAAATATAATTGCAGACACACAATATAAATGTGTCAAGAGAACTGAAAAAGTTTTCTTGACAGACAAAGTGTCAACAAGTAGCAGATTTTTTTGACACTTTTCTGTGTGTCAACAAAAATGTGTGTCAGCATATGTCATTTTGTTTGTAGTGTTAGTGTGAGATTTTTTGGCTCAGACTCTTAGTGACTTTAGCTCACTATTAGAAAATTATGTCAACAAGATTACTTTGATTGGTTGTTGAAGGTCTTAAGGAAATAAGACTGGAATATCCTTCTTTTGGGTAGTTGAGTTGACACAATGACCTAAGTAGGTTAAGCTAATAGGAAATACATTGTTGTATGATACACATGCTCTAAATTCAATCTTGGGCCCACATACTATGTGTAGTATGATTTAGATTGGATGATGAGTTATTTGAATGAGATCTCTCTGCTTAATACAATCATGGAGTCCAAGAAGTTGAAATTCCAAGAAAGAGATTGATTGTGATTAACAAAGTGTATCATTGTGTCTGGGGTCTGAAAAGGCACCACTTGATGAGTTCAAGTGAACTTGATGAAGTTCAAGCATGTTTGAATAAGTTCAAACAACACATGGATACTTGATAAGTTCAAGTGGATTGTTTAAGACAGGACAATCTTTTATTGTGAGTCTAACAACCACAGTGAAAGAGATTTGATGTGTATGCCTTGGGATCGTACCATTAACTTCTTTTATATGAATGTACTTGTATGTTTCAGATTATGATTGTCTGTGAGAGATTTTGTTTCGAGTGGGAGTTGGAACTCAAAAATCTCTTAGTGCGAGTGAGAGTTTGTTGAAATTCTTGGTGCACCAAGGCCTTTTGAGATGGTACTTGAGCTCATAGAGCTAAGTTTGAGCTCATAGGTAGCTATATGTAGCACACCTCAGCTTAACTTAGCTATAAGTAGTTGAACTTAGCTCACCATAGCTTGAGGGCAGCTAGAAGTAGCTCCTCTCAGCTCATATTAGCTTAGCTCAGCTATAAGTAGTTGTTCTTAGCTCATCTCAGCTCAAGAGCAGCTAGACGTAGCTCTTTTTAGCTCAACTCCAAATAAAAGTAGTTGGACTTAGCTCAAGTCAGCTCATGCCAGCTCAAAGAAGCTGAGAGTAGCTTGACATCAACTCATCTTAGCTAGAAGTAGCTAAATCCAGCTCAAAGTGAGCTCACTCTAGCTAGAAGTAGCTTTAGTCATCTTTACTCTAGCTCAAGTTAGCTAGAAGTAGCTAACCTCAGCTCATGTCAGCTAAAAGTAGTTGACCCTAGCTCATGTTAGCTAAAAAGTAGCTAACCCCAGCTGAAGTTAGCTAGAAGTAGCTAACTTCAGCTCATGTGAGCTAGTCTTGATGAAGAAGTAGTTTTCAACTCAATGTGAGCTGACAGGAGCTCAAGGGAGCTCAATCATGTGTGTAGTGACCCTTTGGAATATCTTTGTGATATTTCACCTTGTTTCATAAGTGATAACACTCATTATCACCCCTTTGCACAAAATAAGGATATTTTGGTAAAAGGGGGCACCATAAGTGCAAGGTGTATGCACATTGGCACAAAGGGAAACCCCCTTGGTGGTTACCAACCTATAACCAGCCAAGGGTTGCCCCAAGTGGTGAAAATGTGCCATTTAGAGAGGCACCATTTCGCTAAAATGAGTGGTTATCTTTATCATGTGGCCTTGATGTGGTTAAGAGGGAAGTGTACTCATAGGCCCTAATATACTAGATCATTTCAGACTTAAGAGGACACTTCTACCCCTTTAACCACCCCTCCTAATCTAGGAGAGGCCGACCTATACACAACCTTCACACCATTGGAAGTTACTTCAAATTCTTCTTCATCTCCATCTTCTTCCTCTCACATTTCAAGGCCGAAATCATCAAGTCTTCTATGAGGATTTTGGGTGAACATTTAAAGTGTCTCTTCAACACTTCCAGCCCCATTTCATATCACCAAATAAGCCATCTCCATTGATCTTCCATCCGCCCTCCATTCTTGAAGAAAGAAGGAGCAATCCGTCACCAACAAGCACTTAAGCTAAAAGCCTTCATATTCAAAGAGGGATTTCAAATATCCAAAAAAAATTATCAAATATGAAAAGAAATGTTTTAAAATAATATCAATAATAATATTTGTACTAAAATGTTTTAAATATATTTAAATATATTTTAATAGGTTACAAATTAAACTGAAAATTTTCAAATCGTCACACTTTCCTATTTTATTTTTTATAATTTTGGAAATACTAATGTCCGTATTTTTCCTTTTATTACCATATTTGTATTTTTTAGAAGTTTTTCATATTTAACTATAAATTTATTTAAAATTACATGTTCTCTTCATTTGATACTGTTCAAAACAGAGTATAGACAAGAAATAAATAAGATTTATTAGAACTAATGATGTGTAATTCTACGTAAGTAACATGTCGATCAATATTTTTTTCTGTTATATTGTCATTCTACTCTTTTGTATATTACATTTTCTCTATGTCTCTCACTTTGATTGTTACTTCAACTTACAATCATTTGCTTAACTCAAATTAGTTTTATGAAGATTATGTTACTGGAGATTTTTTACAATCATTATTAATTCTTAAATTTTATTTGGATACTCATTTTTTATGTATAAAAAGTATATTTAAATACAAATATTATATATTTTTTTAATGTTTTTCATATTAGCTATTTTTTATATGTACTCTAGACTCCATCTATACTTAATATTAATGAATTTGAAGGAATATATGAAAATCTACATATGTGAAAGAATAAATTATAAAATTAGAGGGGTGTTAATACATTTTAGAAACTATAAGAGTCAATTTGAGCAAATTTTCCGCAAATTCTGGATGTTAAGTCGCGAGTATAGATTTGCAACGTACTCATACTTTAGAGTCACTTTTACAATAAATTTTAATCCAAGAATAGATTTGCAATAAATGGTATAATTCAATTATATCTTATGCAATTTACTCGTAAGTATTTTATTGATATTGTAATTACCAAAAACCCACAAAATTTGTCGTAATATTCAATTTTCCCATATTTGGGAAATCATTGCAAACTCCCACAAGGTTTAGCTCATATATATTTTCCCCCTCCGGTTGATAAAACTGTGCATTTATTATTACCTATCTATTATTTATATATAAAACATATATAAAACAGGATCCTAAATATAGATTCGTCCGTAATTATATATAAAAAAAATGAATCCTGATCTTGCGCCATATGTGTGAACATATTTTATTTTTTCCGCTGAACTCAGCGAGTTCCCTTTTCTAAATGTGTGGTGCACTACTCTTACTGTTTATGAGAACACTGGACATATCCATTAAATAGAAAGAGCTATTAAATGGAAAGAGGTATTAAATTGATAATCAATTCCATTAAATGGAAATTGATTCTCTCCCTACTCAATTTTTTTATTTTTCTTCGTCATCTTTCCTCTATTTAATAATCTTTCCTCTATTTAATAACTCTTTTCATTTAATGAATATGTCAAATATTCTCATACACCGTAAAAGTAGTGCACCACACATTCGAAAAAAGGAACTTGCTGACTTCAGCAGAAAAAAAAAATGTGTTTAAACATGTGAATTTACCCGTAAATAGGGAAAAATCTTTACATAACCTAGGTAGCCCATCATAACAGAACATTTTGAGAGATGAAACGGTAAATATTTTAAATGTGATTTAGTTATGGGATCCACACTATTTTTTAAAATGATGATCAATCAGATGAAAATATTATGACAATATAATTCTAAAGTCCTTATATTATTAGTACATTTACATATTAGTCCTACATTTATTTTTCATCGAATACATTTATTTTTCCTAATTTTTTTAACTTGATCATTTATTTATTTTTGTAAATTTTAATAGCTTTTTATCATTGAAATTAGCCTTCATTCAGTGTATCCTTCAAATTATCTTAACTCATCTAGTTTTTTTGAATTTTTTTACGAAATATTTCTAAAGAAAAATTGAGTCAAACACAACTATAAAAATCAAATAACTAAAAAGGAACAGAGAGAGTGTATACGAGGAGATGATTTCAATTTTAGATTTTTTAATAGGGTTAGTTTATTTTCTTCGTACAAATAACTTTTATTTTAAAATGACTTAGTATATTTTCTTTTCACGTAATATTGTATATTGAAAATAATAATAAAATAAACACTTTTTTAGTGAAACATTTTTCTTAATTACTTGAAGCATGAAAGACATGAGAGTTAATCAAGATGAGTCTAAAGTCAATGAATGATTTATGTTGTACGAAGATTCTTAGTTTTGATTGTTGTAGATGAGAGAAAAGTAAGAAATAACAGTGAATTTTAATTTTTTTTTTAATATTTATTAAAAGCATTATTTAAAAAATTGAGACGCGATCTACATGATGATCATCGTCTCCTTACACCTGATCATCATTGATCTACATGGTGATGAGAATTGATCTACCCGGTGATCAGCATTGATCTACCCGGTGATCAGCATTGATATGTACAATGATCAGCATTGATCAACATTGATATGCACTGTGATAAGTATTGATCTACACGGTGATCAATATTGATCTACGCGGTGATCAGCATCTCCTTACACCTGATCAATATCATTATCGTGTTTGATCAACATTATGAAATATTTCATAAAAAAATTCTAAAAAATTGTCTATCGCTTCGTTCACGTATGTCGATTGTTTCCTTTATGTATGTCGATCTGTTGGTTTATGTATGTCGATCTTATGCTTTATGTATGTCGATCTCTTGATTTGTGTATGTTGATCTGTTGATTTATGCATGTCGATCTGCTGGTTTAAATTAAGTCATTATAAAATTAAAAGTCATTTGTACGAAGAAAATAAATCAACGCTATTTTAATTTCAATCAAGATATGTATGGAGGTGATTTCAATTTTAGGTTGTTTAATAGGGTTAGTTTTCTTTCTTCATGTAAATAACTTTTATTTTAAAATGACTTAGTTTATTTTCTTTTCACGGAATATTGTATATTGAAAATAATATTAAAATAAATACTTTTTTAGTAAACTATTTTTCTTAATTACTTGAAGCATGAAAGACATGAGAATTTATCAAGATTAGTCTAAAGTTAATGAGTGTGTTATTTTGTACGAAATTTCTTAGTTTTGATTATTGTAGAGGAGAGAAAAGTAAGAAAGAACAGTGAATTTTAAATTTTTTTTAAATACTTATTAAAATGATTATTTAAAAAATTGAGACACAATGTACATGATCATCATCATCTCCTTACACCTGATCATCATTGATCTACACGGTGATCAACATTGATCTACACGAGTGATCAATGTTGATCTACACGGTAATGAATATCTTCTTACACTTGATCAACATCGTTATTGTGTTTGATCAACATTATGAAATGGAGTATTTCATAAAAAAAGTGTTGATTGCTTCGTTCACGTATATCTATCGCTTCGGTCACGTATGTCGATCGTTTTCTTTATGTATGTCGATCTGTTGGTTTATGTATGTCGATCTTATGCTTTATGTATGTCGATATGTTTGCTTGTGTATGTCGATCTGATGGTTTATCTATGTTAATCTGTTAGTTTATATATGTCGATTTGCTGATTTAAACTAAGTCATTATAAAATTAAAAGTCATTTGTACGAAGAAAACAAACTAACGCTATTTTAATTTCAATTAGGATATGTGTAGAGGTGATTATAATTTTTAGTTATTTAATAGGGTTAGTTTACTTTCTTCATCCAAATAACTTTTATTTTAAAATGAATTAGTATATTTTCTTTTCACGTAATATTGTATATTGAAAATAATAATAGAATAAATATTTTTTTAGTGAAGTATTTTTCTTAATTACTTGAAGCATGAAAGACATAAGAGTTAATCAAGATGAGTTTAAAGTCAATGAATTATTTATGTCGTATGAAAATTCTTAGGTTTGATTGTTGTAAAGGAGAGAAAAGTAAGAAAGAACAGTGAATTTTAACTTTTAAAAAAATATTTATTAAAAAGATTATTAAAAAAATTGAGACACCATCTACATGATGATCATCATCTCCTTACATGTCATCATTATTGATCTACATGGTGATCAACATTGATCTACATGATGATAACCATTGATCTATACAACATTGATCTACACGATGATCACCATTGATATGCACACTGATCAACATTGATCTACACGGTGATCATGATTGATCTATACGGTGATCAACATTGATCTACACGGTGATCAACACTGATCTATACGGTGATCAACATCTCCTTATACCTGATCAACATCGTTGTCATATTTGATCAACATTATGAAATATTTCATAAACAATTCTAAAAATATAAGAATTTTTTGAAAGAACATAACAGAACATTTGGACGGATGAAACAGTTGATATTTTAAATATGATTCAGTTGTGGGATCCACACTATTTTTTTAAATGATGATTAACTAGATGAAAATATTATGACAATATAATTCTAAAGCTCTTAAATTATTAGTACATTTGCATATTAGTCCCACATTTATTTTTCATCGAATACATTTATTTTTCCTAATTTTTGTAACTTGATCATTTATTTATTTTTGTAAATCTTAATAGCTTTTTATCATTGAAATTAGCCTCCATTCAGTGTATCCTTCAAATTATCTTAACTCATCTAGTTTTTTTGAATTTTTTTATGAAATATTTCTAAAGAAAAATTGAGTCAAACACAACTATAAAAATCAAATAACTAAAAAGGAACAGAGAGAGTGTATACGAGGAGATGATTTCAATTTTAGATTTTTTAATAGGGTTAGTTTATTTTCTTCGTACAAATAACTTTTATTTTAAAATGACTTAGTATATTTTCTTTTCACGTAATATTGTATATTGAAAATAATAATAAAATAAACAC
>JBBYHH010021227.1:0-16675 GCA_038382905.1 Daphne laureola
ATTGTTTCCCATTATTACGACGATTTTTCTTAACTTTCCGCAAATCTTGTTTTGCGGCAGATTCTTACCTCGTTTTGCGTGATTAAACTGTACCAATCTACAAGGGATAAAATCATGAAAATTTACACGAATGTAGCCCTATGTGTCTAGTTTAATACGCACTTTACAGTTCTTGATTTGGACCACTGTGGAATTAATTAAAAATGTTTTACTGACCCTGGGTCAAGCTGTGCGCGGAAGTTTCCGATTTTTTTTTCCGAAAGTCACTCGAATTTCCTATAACGAGTTTTGACTAAATTTCCGGAACATAGACGTTATTTATGAACATATTCCATTAAATGACATTAATTTTGTCCCGGTGGTCGCGTAATTAATTCTCGTCCAAATTTCCTTTGTTTGAACAATGTATACGAAATTTTTTACAAGTCACTGGATTATTCCCGGGAAGTTACAAATTCCAAACACACTGTTCTGGGAGTGATCGTAATAGGGTCGACCAATGATGGCGTTAAAGGCAGATAGGAGGTCGAGAACAAGGAATTCAACCATGATGGAATGGAAATCCTGGGTCTTGTGAATTGTATCCTCGATCAGCATGAGGGGTAACGTGATGAAACCTAATGTAGGTACGACATCTCGGCCAATACCGAATGTAGGTCCCGAGCTATGTTGAATATGGGTACGTGGGACCTTCAGCTTGTCCAGCATTTATTTAAATATGACATTGGTGTTGGACCCCATATCAATGTATACAAGGTTTGTGTCTCATCCACAGATGTGAGGCGTGATCAGGAGAGGGTCTGAGTGAGGATACGACACCTTGGAGTCGTCTGGGCTAATAATCACATTTTATTCTTTATGCTCGAGTTGTAGTATTTCTCGAGCATACCACTTTCTGCTGGTGGATCCTTCTGACTTTATGAGCATGTGGATTGTACCTTGAGCTGGCGATGGTGGAAGATCCTGTCGATGGGGGCTATCGTTTCGATGAGGGTTGTTGTGGCGATGATGATGCTTGTTAATGTCGTCATCTCGTTTATGAGCCCTTGGTGTCTCAGAGGTATGGTCTGATGATTGGATTAGGTAATCCTTTAATTTACCCTTGCTAATCATGTCGGCAATGAGGTGCTTGAGCTTCCAGCAGCCCTCTGTTTCATGTCCACGATCCTTGTGGTAATTGGAGAATTTGTCGAAGCCTCTCGTGGACTTGTATTGGATTGGCGCTGGCCATTTTGGCACCTTGTTGTGTTTTCCCAGCTTCAGGAGGATGTTAGTCCTTGTATCTCAAAATGGAGGGTGTAGGTCAAGACTCCTCGAGGAGGAGGAGGAGAAGAACATGAGCTTACTAGAGCCGGAGCCCTTGTCGTACTTCTTGCCTTTGTCAGAGGAGGGGAGGGAAGACCTTTGGAAGGGTTTGTTGATTTCTTCAGAATTCATGAATTTAGTGGCTCGATCCATGAACTTCGCCATTGTTGTAACAAGATTCTCATTGATATTGTAGGCGAGGCGATATTCTCATTTCAAGCCTTAGGTGACGGCCAAGAGTTTCATATCATATGTGAGGCCTTGAACTTATACAGACTCAGATTGGAAACGTCGTACATAGTCTCGTAACGACTCTTCTTTTTGTTGCCGAATGTTTAAGAGGTGGTGGACCATTTTGGGTAGTGGTCGAGACCTCATGAAATGTCTGAGGAAAGCTGTTGCCAGAGCTTTGAAATTTGTAAATTTCTTACCTCGTAGAGTGCCAAACCAGGTAGAAGTTGCGCCCATGAGTGTAGAACTAAAGGCTTTGCATAGGATCGGGTCATTTGTCCGTGCTATCTCCATTTGTGAGATGTAGCGTCGTAAGTGGTTGATTGGATCTGAGAGCCCATTATAACTCTCTATCGTGGGAACTTTAAACCCAACTGGTGCTTTGGCAGCGAAGACGTCATCGGTGAATGGTTGTGTCAATAGGACCTCAATGTCCTCGAATATTTGGTTAGGTGTCTTAACCTGTTCTTCGACAAGGTTGATGTGGTGGACGAGGTCATCAACGTTGAGATTTCTGCCTTTGGAATTGTCATGGTGGTTGGAGTTGTGGTGATGATGGGAATTTCCCTCATTTTTCACATGAGAGTGGCCTCATATATCATTCAGTTCCGCACGAATGGTCTGAACCATGAGGGCCTGTATATCCCGAAGGATGTTGGCTTGAATTAGGTTCATTTGAGTCGGGTCGATGATGATCGGCTGGGCAGGGCTTGTCCCGGTGGCTGGAACGGTGGCTGGATTGAGCGGCGTAATTGGGGGCAATTGGTCCTCCACCGCTCCATTGTTTGGAGGGGAACTTTGGATGAAATGAAATGGGTGTCCTCCATATAGAGGAGGTTGTCCTAGTTGTCGTTGATGTTGTTGTTGACATTGTTGGTGTTTTTCCTCATTTTTGCTATCTTAGCGGTTGGAGAAGAAAGAAAAAAAAATGGGGAAAACATTTGGCCGTGGCCTTCGGATTTCCCACAGACGACGCTAAATTGATAATAAACTACCAATCCAGAGTCCAAGAGTGCCGAGAGTGTGTGGAGCCGATGACCTATAAAGGAAGACATGCACACAGATCAGGCAGAGACAGAGGAGAGGAGTGTGTGTATAGTTCATACCGTTTGTATATTGGGCACTACCCTTTAAATAGGGTGGTGCCGGAGCCCATCAAAGAGGGCCTGATCGGTGGGATTGTACCATCAACGTGGCTATGTTTGTAGAGGTAGCCGTTACAGGTGTTGGGGGAATCCGTTGACCCGAAATGTAACATTACTAATGATAGCGTAATGTGTGTCCCTCATTAATTATAGGCGGATGGTGTAGTAAGGTTTTGCCTTGTTGTACGAGACGTCGTCTCGTAGGTGGGCTTATTGTTTTGTGTCGCCTAATATGTGGGTTGGGGCAGGCCCATACTTATAAAAAATGATCAAGAACATATTTTTTACCGTGAAAACATGCTTTTAACTGCGACTTCCTAGCGAACATTCTGTGAGCTTAACCAAGCCTCAGTATTTTGGCCATAATGTTGCGCTCCGGGATCTGATTGAGGAGATTCAAAAGCCCATTTGTAACTAATAGATAAAGCTAAAAAGTCCAGAAAACATCCATAAGGGCTTCCAAATTTGAAGGTAGCCAAATTGTCCCTTAAGATGTTTTCATGTAGAACCAGTCGAAACATTGACATACTCCAACATCCACTTTTTCATATGATCAAATTTGAATTCTCTATACCTGAAAATTCATAAGGTCCTTTCTCCATGACCAATAAGACTACCATAATAAAAAAAATTCTAAAACAAGGAAAAGATATGAATTCTTTCCAACTTAAACAATCAACCTCTAAACCTAGAACAACCAAACAAGAACACATGCTTCCTATTGGTATGATAGCTTAAATTCTTAACATGCAAAAAATATGAATCATGCAAATTATTCGTAGCAATGTTACTATCATGTATCTTTTTCTTGTTGTGTAAAGTCAAATTGTTATTATACGAACCTAAATTTTTCAAATTTCTCATTTAATTTATAAAATGGGCCATTTTGGTTGCACGTTTGGGATCCGATAACTTGATTTCAATCCCATCCCATCTTATCATCTGTCGATTGGTGTGAGGGGGCCCCCTCAATTTTTAATCCATCCTCTATAACTAATTTGTCATCAGCTCATCACCGCCGGTTGAGAAAATTTGAGATGGGTTAGTCACTCGTTCCTCGCGTCGCTTCTCCAAGAGCTCCTGAGAAACGAAACTATCAGATCCGATCGTCGAGCTCGATCTTCAATCCTTCGTCTGCTTCTCAACAACTTCGACCTAGCGAGCAAGAACACGTCCAGGTAGTTCTTCTCCTCTCCATTAGCTCTCGATCTCGATTTTAAAGTGGATTATTGTTTTGTTTGTCGATTTGACGATTCGATCTGCTTCTCCTTCTTGTCCTGATCGTTGAATTTGCTTCTGATCATTTATGTTGCTTCTGATCGTCTTCTGATTGTTTATGTTGCTTCTGATCATCTTCTGATCGTTGAGTTTGCTTCTCTTCTTCTTCGTCTTTTGTTTTCTTGTGTTGGTGATACGCTGCTGCTACGTCTTCATTGTTCATTACAGTTGTGATTAAAATCTCATCCAATTCAAGCAAATTGTTGTCTGTCTTTACTTAATTCAATTTGACCCTTTACTTAAATACACTCACTCATCTTCATTCATGTGTTGAATAGTTAACTTGTCAATTTTCCTCACGTTTTGATTTTGGTCTACAAGTCATTCTCCATTTCAATTTTCAACCGTCTCTTTTACAATTTCCCTCACATTTTGATTTTGCTCTCAGTTCATCAAACTTGTGTCAGCCTGTAGAGTTTTTTGCATTGTGGTATCAAGCATCATTTTAGTAGGATGCTGTGGTGTTAGATAGTATAGTAGGTTGGTGCTTTAGAGAGCTTCTGTCAAGCATCATACTCAGTAAAGCAAACTAATTAATGGGTTGTTATGATCTTTATGGTTTGTTGTTTCTGTTCCTTCTGCTCCAGTCTGTTATTGTTTCACTTCATTTGCTGTTAACATGCTAGTCATGGGTTGATATACAATCAAAGGTGTAGAAACCATGAAAGCCACTCTAGCCATGTAAAAAATGACAGCATGAATATTGTCAAATGTCTAGCCCATGCCTTAAGTTATAGGTTAAGCAAGCATGAATACGGGTAGTTAATTCGATTTGTCTTTGGAGTAACTCAGTGTGTTAGTTGTAAGCAATTCAGATGGTATAGTTGCTTATGAATATTTAAGTTGTTATAAATAAATCAGCCCCACATTTGAAAAAGTTCTCATGATATTTATTTAAAAATGTATAACAATTCAGATGCTATAAATGTTTACTCTCATGATTTATTTAAAAAGTTTGCTCTAATGCCAAGTCATGCGCACCTGCTACTGTAGCAGAAATGTTTCTTCCTCTGATGTTGATGGTTTGCTGCATATGCATTCAATTTGTCATGTTTTCTACCTCTCTTTTTTTTGTCCGTGTCATCCTATGTTTTGGTTTAATTAAAAATGTAGGACCAAACAAGGGATAATGACTGAACTTGAACTGGTTCTTATGATTTAGTTGATTGAACAAATGTGGAAACAGTGGGTCTCTATACTAATTACCATATTTGTTGCAATCTGTAATGTTGCAACGCATTACATCAACACGAGCTGTTCAGATGATGATTCTGATGATAATCATTGGCTTTCCAAGAATCATGTAATAATAGGTCAGTTAGATCGTTTACTTAATAACGATGACATGGCCTGTATTGAACAACTTCGAATGAATAGGAGAACTTTTTCAAAACTTTGTAAATTGCTTCATATTGAAGGCAAGTTGACCTCAAATGGGGCTGTGTTAATAGAGGAACAAGTTGCAATGTTCCTTTATATTTTAGGCCATCATAAGAAGAATCGGACTATTAAATTCGATTTCATGAGGTCGGGTGAAACCGTTAGCCGGAATTTCAACAAGGTGTTGAATGCAGTAATAAAGTGCTCAGATTCTTGTTGTTGAAATTTTTTTTATATATGTGTTGCAATAGATTTTCTTTACTGTACAGAGAGACGTGCCTATTAAACAAATTGTTTTTTCGCCATTTTTTCGCCATTTTAAAACTTGCTTGCAGTGTACTTCAGTATAGAGTTTTGATACGGACGGAAATGGATCTTATCCTTAGGACAAAATAAGAGTTTAGTCATCATTCTTACAGTCAAATAATGGAAGAGTTGATCATCATCCCAACCTATCCAATCCTTCATCAACCCATCCAACTCATCCCATCTTTTCTCATCCCATTCGTGCAACCAAACAAGCGGGTTTAAATGTACACCTAATAGAAGCATGAGGGTACTTCTCGGTAAGAAAGAAAGAAAAGGAACGACGGCGGAGGGTCTATTCAGGTTAGCAAAATCTAGGTTTCTGGCGAACGACTGTGGTTGGCACCACCGTCGATATTACGCCGTCCTCTTCAGCAATCCTCGGTGGCTTCTTAGTAGTTCGAACAATCGGAAGCTTCTCTTTCCAGGCTCTCAGCTGCATTCTTTTACTAAGATCAGGTTTCTCAAGTACTTCCCAGCTTTCTTTCAATCAAGATTTATGCATCTGGAATTTGATCGTAATTTTTTTGGTTATGAAATACGTTGCGTGATTGCTCTGATTTTGATCAATCTTCCAATGTTCCGTTTAGTTTGATCCGCATTTTGTTTCTCCATTTGGATAAATTTTGTGAGCATTTTGGATCTTTCGATAAGGTTTGGTATTTGGAAAAGCTTTGTATGTTACCTATGAAGTTTGTTCTAAGAGGGTAGGAAATGGACATCAGTTTGTGAGCTGGTCTTTGTGTATTGGATAAATTATTGGACAAATGTTACTGGTTTGAAGTTCTCTGCAAAGAAACTGAATGTAGAGATAAACGGTTGTTGGGGTTGAGTGACAAGAGACTCATCCTTTCTTAAACAAAGTCTCGAATTCGAGTCTTGTGTATGGAGAAAGCACTGCTGGGAGAGCTGCCCCTCGAAGAGGTACAATAAAGCTCGATCCAAGTCAAATTGAAAACAAATTGTCTATAAAAAAAAATGTACCCAATTTGCAATCAAAACCAAAAAGCAAGCAATTATATTTCACTTTTTCCTCTTCTTTTGTTTGTTTATCTTTTAGGAGAATGAAAGGATAGGAAGGATGGAGAGAGCATGTTAGCTAGATGCCAGAGTTGATCTGGTCATTTTCCCATTATAGGGTTTAGGAGGCATGACTTTTAATACTCTGTCGCATTCGTGTTGTCCCATTCCCTATACAATTTGTAAAGGAAAAGGAACTATACAAATGGGATGGAGGGAGTATGTAAGAAACTCTGCATGCCTAGTTTTGTGATGAATCAGGATGTATCAGCTCCTTTATTGTATTGATCAAATTGGTTTGGTAAGCACCATTTCCCATTTTTTCAAGCACTGATCAGAAAACTAAAATAGTTGTGGAGAAGGATTTCTGGAGTGGTTGGCATGGTACTAAATTTCCTTCTGTCCCAGCCAGGATACCAGTTCCGTTCTGGTTCTGGTGATAAAACGGTACCATCCCCTTTAACTGTCTTGGTTGATGTATCTTTTTGTACGAGCCATTCTGGTCGTACTGGTATACCGGCAAGATGGTGAAAAATTGCTGGTTAAAATTGCAAAGATGGAAAAAGTTAAGGGTTTAGGATGCAGAAAAAAATGCTAATTGGGAGAAATACACTAAGCTTGAGTCTGCTGTGTGAATTAGAAAATTAGGGATTGCTGCTTGAAGAGGCTCGAGTTCGACGTATCAGAGAAGAGGAGCGACTACCCTCGACGCTGTCTGTTTCTTCCTTCGCTGCCACTGCCGCTGACGAGGAGAGAAAGCCCGAGGAAAGGTGCTGCCGGTTGCTAGCTCCATGTTTGTGGCCCGATCTTTCATTTGACCTTTTTCCATTATAGTTGCTCTGTTGCTAGTAATAAGAAATACTAGCAGAAGACCCATGCATTCCTTCAAGGCTTTAAGAAATAGAAGATGACCTGCTAGCTCCATGTTTCTGCCATCTCTTTTTTATTACTGTTTCTGCCATTTTAGTTGCTCTGTTCCATTATAGTCCCTCCCTCTGCAAAAGATTGTCTAATTTATTTTGACAGTCTCTTAGTATTTAGTCTATGATTGTTTTCATAAATGTTTAAACATTAAAAATTAAATTATTCGTACTTGTATCATAAATTGAAGTCTTTCCTAAATTTTTCTGAATTTTTTTTTCACTATTTATCTTTGTTAAAATTTGAGTCAAACGTTGAATCTTGAAACAACAAAGTCAAATGAGATAATTTTTTGCGTAGTTGCTCTGTTGCTGAAATTGGAAATAGTGTTTGCTTTGCTAAAATGCTAATTCCTTGTTGAAAAATGTTTGTTTTAATTCCTTTTAAGTAGTTGCTTTGTTATTGAAATTGGAAATAGTACAAGATGAGTTATTACTAATTCCTTGGTTGTAATTGATAGCTACCTGATTGTAATTGATAGAACTAACTTCAAGTTTAACTTCATTCATAAATATAATTTGGAAGTTCTTATTGAAGGTTTATTTCTGTTATATTAAATGTTCATACATGTATATATACACACACTTTTTTTTTTTTTTTTTAAATGGTACGTAGTACGGTACTTTACACCATGGTGGTTGGTCTTCTCCAATAATTTGTCTCCTGCCAACAAACATATCACAACAACATATATCTGCCGTACATTTGGACCAAATAGAAGAGATTTCTGTCTTGGGTGCTTTACTTTGTTAAATCTGCTTAATCATGAATGTAGCAAGCTTAAGGAGGAGATATGGGAACCAGAGGAATCATCAGTGATAGGTGGTCCATGAGGATTCTCTGGGCTTGTGCAGTTGGAAGTGCAATAAGTACGAAGTACCATCCTTAGTTATGCTTTCATGTACTATTTTGTATAACTGCAACTTCACAATGTTAAATCAGAGCATATCATTTACCTCTCTTTCGTTTGGTAGGCCTCTATATGGTTGCGGTTGAAAGGCAAGCACAGAATCGACGACGAATGATGGCGGAGGGCTTGAAGGACATTGACACAGATGGCGGTGGCGAGGAAGTTTGAATATGCAATATGCTTGAATGTTCTCAAGGTACCTGTGATATGATAACTTGTTGATGAGCTTTTTGTAGGATTCAAATTTGGTCTTTTTGAATCCTGATGAGGTGTTCCGTTCTCACGTGATTATATGCAATAAGTTGCATTATGCAGACAAGAGTTCTTTGAGGATATGGAGAAACAAATGCTTCATCTCGTTTCTTTTTAGGGTAAGAAACGTGATGTTAAACATAGCATCATGAGAAATAAAGTGGGAAAAGTATAGTATAGAAAGTGAAAGAAAGTGTAGAATTGAAAAATATCTGATATTGAAACATGGACTGTTTCTTGGTACTTCTTGGTACAGATCTATACCATCTCTCACATCTTTATGTATTTGTTGGCTATCGCCTGTAGATTACTGATTATGGCCCTCCGGTCTGTGCGCAGAAACAAATGGAAAAGTATCAAAGAGAAAATGCAAAATGTCTGGAACAATAAGTGACTGTCTAAAGAAGTATGTGAATCTGTATTAAATTACAGTATGTATTTCTTTTCCCACTGTTTAAAAGAAGACAGAAAAGTGTGCGAAATCTGTTAAAGCATCTGATGTATTATGTTGAACTGATTAGAGTAATACGGAGTATAAAAATATTCTATTGGCATTAGAAATTTTAAGTGTCAGTAGGATATCTAATTGAAAATGAATAAAATGCACTTATAATCTAATAAATATAATTATTGTTTTATTGAGATTCTGTTTTAATTTTTTGTTTTACAAGTCTATTTTAAAAGATTTTTTTCGATTCGTGACTCTATTCTATCTGTTTGAATCGTAGTTACAGACACCACTCCTCCATTATCGGTTCACAACCGCACCCGCACCTCTGAATTTCTCACCATTTACTTCCTCCATCGTAGACGTGTAGTCGCTCACATCCATCCCCCTCTAGTTTGTCATCTCCACTATTAGGGGTGTTCACACGAATCCGCGAAATCAATAACCAAATTGTATGATCTAAAATAAAAAAACCTGAAAAATCGAAAAAACCAATAACACTTGATCGGTTAAGGGTTTCAATTTTAAAAACCTGCAATTACCCTTACCAATTCTCATATACTTATTCATAAATAAATTTCTTATAATACTCAATGTCAACTTTTCTTCCAATTTTATTCTATACTTGGTTTGAAGACTCATTCCATACAATAGATTACATATGATTTGGAATAAATTTAAAAGGGTAAAGTTTATTTTTAGTCTTGTCTTATTAAAGACATGTTTTAAGATTTTGTTTATTATTTATCTTATATTTCCTTTATCACATTAAAATTTATACAATTTAACTTTCAAATTTATGTTTATGGTTGTTTTTCCAATAATTTACATTTCCGTGTACAAATTCAAATTTCATCATTTTGTATGTATCTCACCAATTTTTTTCTTATGAATTAAAATAAGTTAAAAATGTACAATTTCAATTTGATTGTAACCCGCGGTAACGCGCAGGGCAACAACTCTAGTCAATTAATATATGCAAAACTACAAATGAAAAATTGTTGTTGAAGTTATATACGTAGAGTATGAATTTACGTATTTTTTTCCGAATATATACTCTCTCCTTTAAAATTTATACAATTACCATTCATAGAATTTAATTTATAATTATTTTTCTTCATTAGTATAATATATTATGTAAATAATTTGTGTGTAATTGAAAGTTGAATGTGTTTAATTTGAGTCAATTACATGTTTAAAAGTCAAACTATATCATTTTTCTTGTGACCGATAATTTAATGAAAATGATGATAGAACCAGCAAATTAATTATCGCAAAAATATTAAAAATGAGGACAATTAAGACTGTTAACTGTTCTTAAAGACTTTTGACAACAACAGTAAAGAGGGTAATTATTATATTTGTCTCTAAAACCTTTAAAGATAACTAAATGAATAATGAGAACACCTACATTTATCTCCATATCTAGTATTTGTTGTAGTGAATTGATACATCTTTTTATGGGTTAAGAATGATAATTGTAGGTAATTCTAAATTATCAATTAATTCTCACACAAAATCAATCAATCATTCTCTATCTCTTTTATTTTTATAATTCTTATACAAATAAATAGAATCACAAATCCCTATGGATTCGACTTGGTGCTCACCGGTTTTACTATTTATTGATAGTCGTACACTTGCGGTGTTGCGACCAAGTTTTTTGCAGCGTTATCAAGGACTTATTTATTTTCTTGTTATTTGTGTTTGAGTTAATTGTCATGAAGGAGCAAGCGTGAGAACCCTCGAGAATAAACTATTAGTGATGGTTAGAAGATGGCTACTTGAAGGACTAACGAACTAAGAGTAGTTAAAACTGAGATAATAGTTAGAAAAGACTGGATTAAAATTTGGGAAGTGGAAGATTAAAACTGTCGGTTACTATTTAGTTAAAAATTGAAATATATAAGATGAAAATACTGGGAAGAGTTGGGAACTAGAAGAACCGAGTTTAGAATTTGGAGTAAAAAATTGTTGGGAAAAACTTGTACGACGAATCACTGGGAAATTTCTGATGATCGCTGAAGACTTTGAGAACTGAGACTTTGTTCTGGATTTTGTCATCGAATGACAAAATCAAAATAAGGGGATGAGAATATTGTGACATGAGCACCCGTCCAGATCACAACTGAAGAGATTTAAAAGATAAAGGACTAGAGTATAAATAATGAGCAAATTGAGCTAGGTTTTAGAAAGGATAGAAAAGAACAAGGACTGAGTTGGAAATATTATTCTAAGTGGAAATTGGGAAGATTGAAGAGACTTGATTGAGAGTGACTTGTTTGCAAAGATTAGAAGTTAGAAGAAATTAAGTATGTGAAGTAATGACTGAAATGAAATATTTATATCAGATGGGGTTCTTTTGTCCATTTCATAGATGACTGAGGGGAAAATAATTAAATATGTAATATATATAGAGAATAAAATCCATTTTTAGTCCCTTAACTTTGACGCGTGTCGTATTTTAGTTCTCTTTTAAGAATTCGTCATATTTGAATCCTAAAACTGTGTTTTTTGTCCTGTTTTAATTCTTCCGTTAAAAAATCCGTTAAGTTGCCCGTTAAATAAATAAACTTTACGTAAATGCCTCTATAATTATAGCTTAATTACACATTTAATAAAACTACAACCATTAAACTTTTAACAAATTTACATTTAAGTCCCTACATTTTTTTCCCCTCTCTTTAGTCTCCATCTCTTCCATCTCTTTAGTTTCCAACAGAATAGAACCTTCATCATCTTCATCGCTGAATTTATCCCCAATTCTAGATCTCTCTCATGCTCGAAGACATTGAGAGAAATTATTCTAATTATATTTAACCAGAAAAAAATTAGTATTAACTATAATAATTAATTAGCAGGAAACTAAAAATAATCCAGAAACTTAAGCTATACTCTTTCATTTCATTTCATTTATACCCAACTGTAGATCTTTCTCTGTGTACAGAGACACCAAATGGGAGGAAGAAATTACCGGAATGTTGTCTTCAGGAGAGGCTATGTGATGTTGCGAAAAGGAAGAAGAAGAAGATTGAAACTGTCGATGCCATTATTCTGCTCCTGCTCTCAAATCTCTGGGGGTGGGGGGGCGGTAAGATCGGATCTGATGTTTGCAATTGCAGCTACGTTTTATGTGCTCCTGCACCGGATAATCCCTGGATCCGGACCGTCACCGGCAGTGTCCTCAACCATAGGGACATCGCCGGATACTTGCCGGAGGAGCTCGGCCTTCTCATCGATCTTCCATTGTTCCATATCAACTCCAACCGCTTCTGTGGGACGGTTCCGCACAAGTTCAGTAACTTGAAGCTTCTCTTCGAGCTGGGTCTCAGCAACAATCGATTTGCTGGGAGGTTTCCGACGGTGGTGTTGAAGATGCCTTCGCTCAAGTTCTTGGATCTCAGGTATAATGAATTTGAAGGAAATGTGCCTAGGGGGCTGTTCGATAAAGATTTGGATGCAATTTTTATCAACCACAACCGATTCAAATTCGAGCTGCCGGAGAACTTCAGTAACTCGCCGATGTCGGTCATCGTCGTCGGTAATAACAGGTTCCATGACTGTGGTCCTTGGTGTGCCGGTGCTTGTGATCGGTCGATCTTGGTGTGTCGGTGTCGATCAGATTTTTCGTTGAGCTGCTTTGCGGTGATGTGTCGGTGTCGATCGATTGGCCCATGATTTTTTTTTTTTAATTTTCTTTTTGTTCAGTTCGCGATCGTTCTTCTCCTTCGCGCGCGAGCTGGGCTAGAGGGCGACTGGGAGAGATGATCGAGATGATGATGGCCGGCCGTGTTGCGAACTTGCGACGTCGCCGGTGGAAGGGAGACGGGGACTGGGCGAGGGAAGTCTCGCTGGAGCTGGAGTGCGATAAGAGACAGAGTGAAGGCGTCGAGAGTTCGGGCTTGTGGACTCGATGCGAAGCAGAGAGGATAGCTACTCTGGTGAACTCCTCGGCGGTTACAGGGGTACGAAACCATTCTCTTCTCCTCTCTTGTACAATTTTACTTAAGTTACTGAGCTACTAGATTAATTGGAGAGTTTATTAATATATTGGGAAGAACCCTAATTGGTTAAAATTTGGGGAAATAAATATTTAGGCTTTCTTTGACCAAGTATGATCAATTCAACTGTTATATTGGGAAGACATGCTGATTTTTTTAGAAAGCTACAATGAATGCAAGAGCAAGGCCGAAACTGATGGGTCTATGTTAGTTGCGTTTTGCTGTATTGTTGAAGAGTATATGTTTAAGCTGTTGGTTTTGGTTATAATACAATTTAAAACGTGTAATTGTCTTGTTAATGTTAGTAAGAGTGAAAGAGCAGAACACAGTGTAGTGATTCGGTTATGTGCCACTTATTTATGGAATATTGAGGTGGAATGGTCAACTAAATGTGAATGAATACTGGGAATGCTAATTGAAGAGAATCATGGAAGGGCCAAGGAAGCTACAGCCGAACTGTTGTGATGTTTGAACTTAAATTTGGAAATACTTGATATTGAGCTATAGGTGTGTTCTATGATAAAGTGTGCTGTTGACAAAGTGTGTGTAGAGATAGTTATAGATCCCTAAGAAAATGTATTGATCAGGAGGACTACGGAATTTGATATTAGGAGCTTCAACCTTAAATTAAGTTGTTGGGAGCCAAAGACTCAATCTACCGTTATGAAGCTATTGTAGTTTACTAGTGACATGTAATGGAGTTTAAACTGTTATCGCATCAATTTTATTGATGATTACCAAGTAATTGTAGGAATGGTGCAAGTAAGCATAGTTCCTTACTTGAAGGGCTATTGTTGGCCAATTGTTTAGGTGCTGATTATTGATGGATTTACCTAAAGAGTTGTTATATAATTGGATAATTATTATTGATAGTATTGTGGTGACTTGTGAAGAAACAGAAGAAGGCTGAATGGCTTTCTTGAAGAAACTCATTAAGGCCGAATTGATTGGGGCTTTTACTGATGTCGAGTTGCTGCCGTGCCAAGAGTTTGATTATAATCTACTAACTACTGCCTTGAATGATTATTAGCAAGAATATACATGAATAAGAAAGGATGAATGTAGCTCTACTAGAACTCTTTGCTTTCCTCTAAATTATTACTGTGGATATGTCTTCTTAGCTAGGTAAGTATATTAAATGATTGATGAAAGTTTGTATGGTTGATTTACTCCAGGTATTTCGGTTTAATGAGGGTAATGGTTAAATGTTGTGTTCTGATGATGGAATTACTGACGTAAATGTCAAATAATTACTATTAGTGTATTAGTGTCTATCAATGACAATAATGTGCTTATGACTGTTGAAATACTGTTGTATGCATATTATCATTGGACCACTCGGAATTGTTGAAGGAAGAACCGCCAAGAGATGCTGGAGCAAGGAGTAAAACCATTGGAGGAAGACATTGAATGAAGAAAGGTAAATGGAGGTTCAAGACTGATAGAAAAGCTAAGTGATGTAATGATGGTCAAATTCTATTTAGAACTATTGATGATGTATGATTAATGAATGTAGTATAAATAGTAGACTTATAATAATAATACTAGTACGATGGATAATTGATTGAGGAAGGACTAGAGTAAATATTGTTTATCTTCTTTAATATTAACGGTGGACTCTTAAAAGGATGTGTAATACCACTGTGAAACTTAGATGATGACATTGATATTAATAATAGGAGAATATTTGGTAATATGTCTTGTGACAATATTATTGAGAAACATGTTGAAGTTGTACATTTAATGACTGAGAGTATTTTTGGGTAACAAACACAAGAAGAGTGATTGTAGGATACGGAGACTAGAAGAGTATAACTCTACTTCTGACTTGCAAATAAGCATGTGATACATTACTCTTGTTTGTATTATATCGTTTGCTGATGTATGTATTCAAAATAGAGGAACATGTTTAGTGAAGAATGTACATGTACATACTACAAGTACACCTTCGGGAATAATATAATAACTGAATTATTGTCTTGTTTTACATGACAAAAACACTACTAAGAGCCTAATGACTGGGAGCTCGAGAAAGTAAACGTTACAAGATTAAACATTGAACTGGAACTACCCCGAGAGCTGGAGTTACACGTGAAGCATCTCCAAAAGGTGGAACTAAGAAATAAAGGCTAGACTAACTTGCCGAGTCAGGATCAACATTTCTTTCTGGCGGGGGCGTCACCCCTCTGTAATTCCCTCGAATTCTCTCTTTCATTATATACTTTGCAAGTTACTTAAGGATATATTATTACTTGTCAATATCTATTCTCATATCCATCATATAAAATTTGTAATGAACCTGACTATGTTCATGAAATGGAGAGAATGTCGGGATGAACGCCTGCAGTTGGAGGACTACAACAAAGGAAGACTCGAATGACCTCGACATTATTAACTTGCATTTTCTTTCTTTCTTTCTTTCTTTGGAAGCTAATACACTCTGAATCTCGGGTCGTGTCTGAACTTCTTAGTTCTTTCGTGAACTATTCTTTTAAAACCTTTAAATGGTTTTACGAAAGATCTTGGGAGTTGGGAAATGTCGATCACTGAAGTTCATTCTCTACTTTACCAAGCAACTGGTACGACGGGTTTCCAACATGGGCAAGCTTCTGGTGTTGCTAACTCCGGCGGACAGAGGCTAAGGCGAGCTAGAGGAGTAGATACGGCGCGTCTTCGACGAAACTCTCTCTTTCAAGCGGCGGAACCGGTCTTCGCGGGTTCGCCAACACCTGGGCAAGCTCTTGGTGGTGCTAACTCCGGCGGACAGAAGCAAAGGCGAGGTAGAGGAGTAGATCCGGTGAGAGGCGTTTTGGCGGTTCTTGTAGAGAGAGGGAGAAAAGGGCGATGATCTGGGGAAGCCGACAGTGGCTGGAGGTCTAGGTGGGGTGGAGGTTTGTGTGCAGCCCATAAGGAAAGAGAATATAGGAAAAATAAAAAAGGAGAAAAAGAATTTGGGTAAATTTATGAAAAGTATAAAACATGAAGTGTAAATTGTTATGGTTAAGAATCTATAGGGTTCAATTTTGTTATTAATTTTAAAATCTAACAGAAGCATTAACGGAAGTTAATGGGGAATTTTGTAGGTTTTCTCAAACCTTACGCGGTAAAAGAATGAATTCCGAAAATATAGAGGGTAAAGTGAAGATTATAATAAACCTCGGGGAAGTAAATGATGGAATTTTGTGAGCAAAAGAGTAGAGAATGTTAAACTCTAATTTTGAATAATGTGTGAAGTTGATGAGGTTGATTAATGGTGTGTTTTAATGCTTCATCCGGTTGTTCTAATTTGAATTCTTTTTCGCATTCTTTTTCTTTATTTTTTAAATTTTCTTTGAGATCATAATTGTTTAGATCTTCAATTACATCTTCTTCTTGGATATGTGTGGAATGTGCTTCATACTCATGGAGTTCTAGGACTTCTATCCTTTTCTTAAGATCTCTTACCTCATTTTTGACTAAATGAAGTTCCATTTTTAGG
>JBBYHH010021338.1:0-16673 GCA_038382905.1 Daphne laureola
ATAATTACAAAGTTGCCGATAATTAAATTGAATTATCCGGGAAAATATAAATCCAAAATAAATGCGTCCGGAGTGACTCTAACAACTCCACATTCTCGGGTGAATATAATTGTCATCAATCATAGCTGGCGATATGAAATTATGAAACGCAAACATCAACAAACCGCTTCAGTTAGTCAATCTCTTCCTCTTTCCACATCAACTATTCCACTACTCCAAGGTATCTTAAGTATCTCTCATGTACTTAGCAACGTTTTAATTTTAAAGATTAAGTTTATTGAAATATTCAAACAGTAATTGTTTATAACTTATAAGGAAATCACCTGTCAGATATTTCACGGAATGTATACGCCGTAAATCGACAACGTCGTCGAGAAGTTCTTCAACAACGTTTAAGACGTGCCACAGTAAGAGAGACATCCATATTGCCAAGTACGACAGGGGTTCTTTATCTTGGGAAACCTAAGTATATATGTCAGTTTTGCGGTGCTATTTTTTTGGTTTAATGAACGCGTTAAAAAATATTACGGCCAAAAACCTCAATTCGGTCGTTGTTGTTGCAGTGGCATTATTTCTCTTCCACCTCTCGCCCCTGATGCTCAAACCCTCGGTTATTTACTTAATGATGACTCTAGGTCTGTTGGTTCATTGTTAGGAAAGAATATTCGTGTATATAACTCTATGTTTGCTTTTACGTCGTGTGGAGCAAAAATTGATCACAAAATAAATGAGGGACGTGGTCCATATACTTTTAGAATTCATGGTCAAAATTACCACTTTATGGGATCTCTCTTGCCTTCAGATGGTGTGCGCCCTCGATTTGCTCAACTTTATGTTTATGATACGCTTAATGAACTGGATAATAGAATGCGCGCTTTGGACATTTCTGATTCGTCGGGTATAGAACCTTCTATAATTCAACAATTGATGTCAATGTTTAACCAAAATAATTGCATTGTACACCAGTTTCACATGGCAAGAGACCGCATCAGTTACAATCCCTCTTTTTCTTTCAGACTTCAGCTAATTACGGGTTCCTTAGATGATCCTTCTACATATGGGCCGCCATCATCTTCAGAAGTTACCGGTCTTATAGTTGGGGATTTCGGCAAAACAGAAGTATCGTCTAGAGAAATTATTATTGAGTATCAAACTGGCCGGATAGAAAGAATTAGCGAGTTGCATCCGTCCTTTATTGATTTGCAGTATCCTATTCTTTTCCCATATGGTGAAGATGGATTTCATCATTCTCTTACTTACACACTTAATCAGAATTATCAACGTAAACGCCGAAATATTACTATGCGGGAATACTATGCTTTTCGTCTACATTGTCATTCTAATGAGGGTCAAACATTATTAAAAAGTGGTCATTTATTCCAACAATACATTGTTGATGCATATGCATGTGTCGAAGAAGCACGACTTCACTATATCCGCACACATCAGTCTGATTTGCGGTCTGAGTTATATATGGGGGTAAGAGATGCAATTATATGAGGAGATGTTGATGCAAATGCAGTTGGACGCCGCACCATTCTTCCGTCATCTTTTATTGGAAGCCCGCGATACATGATCCAGAATTACCAAGATGCTATCGCGATTTTCTGATAGTATGAGGATCCTGATTTGTTCATAACCTTCACCTACAACTCACAGTGGACTGAAATTATTGAATCTATAAGTGGAACGAATATTCGTAGAGCTGAAGATCGTCCTGATATTGTTTCACGAGTATTTAATATGAAAGTTCTTGAACTCATTTATGATATAGAACACCGTTCATATTTTGGTAAATGCGCTTCAGGTATTGGGAAAAAATTAAACTTTTCCCGGGTTTTTCCTTTATAGTTCATAGATATAATACTTTGTGACCTATATTGTACATTAGTTTTAAAATTTTATTACACCTGCCTACATATATTTACATACAGTATTTCTGGAAAAAAAATTGTAACTTAATATTGCAGTACTATACACAATCGAGTTTCAAAAGCGTGGACTTCCACATGTTCATATTCTGGTATGGCTGGAAAATGTTGTCGCATTCCCTTCTAATGAATATATTGATTCTCTAATTTCAGCAGAAATACTAGATAAGAATCACAATCTAATTGTACACGTCTTAGTTCTTAAATTTATGATTCATGCTCCTTGCGGTATTGAGAATCCAAAATCTCCCTGTATGAAAAACCATAAATGTTCAAAATATTTTCTAAAAAGTTTTTCAAGCTGCACTTCTTTCAATGAAGATGGGTTTGTCATATACAAGCGCAGGGATACTGGGAATGACATTCTGAAGAATCGTGTTCATGTTGATAATCGATATGTTGTGCCTTACAATTTGGGTCTTCTTATGCGGTATCATGCTCATATAAATGCTGAATGGTGCAACAAGTCACGTATGATTAATTATCTTTTCAAATATATTAACAAAGGACCTGATCGAATTCGTGCTGTCGTTACAGAGAATGTAACATCTTCTGGTATCGTTCATGTTGATGAACTCAAATTTTATTTGGATTGTCGATATCTTTCCGCACATGAGGTTATTCGAATTCGATATTCACTACAGAAATCCATCTTTTGAACGTCTTGTAGTTCATCTTCGCATGCAACATAATATAATTGTTGGCCGCTCTGAGTTCTTACCATTTGTGCTAAGAAGACCTAACATTCATAAGACAATGTTCACATAATGGATGGATATAAATTCCAAGAACAATCGGGCACGTACTCTGACGTACGCAGAATTCTCAACTCAATTTGTCTGGAATCCTCGAGAAAAAAAAAGGACTGACAGGGAGTCTAAGAGACGTATTGGCCGAATCATATATGTTCATCCTAACGCCGGTGAGCTATATTTTTTACGCTTATTATTAAACATTGTCAAGGGACCAAAAAACTATGAAGAAATCAGAACATTTAACAGTGTTCTATATAGTTCATTTAAAGAAGCATGTTATGCATATGGTTTGTTAGGGGATGATAAAGAATGGACTGATGCTCTCACTGATGCCAATTGTTGGGTGACTTCTTCAGAGTTACGCAAGATTTTTGTCACTATTATTATGTTTTGTGAAGTTGAAGACCCGAACATGTTGTTTACAAATTTCTGGCCACTCTTTGCAGACGACATAGTGTACAAGATACGTTCGCAATTATATTTACCTACCTTCCATATACTTGAAAAAAATCTCCAAAATTATGTGTTGCTTGAGCTTGAGAGAGAGTTTAATATGCGTCATTCTTCTCTTAAAGATTACGGTCTTCCCCTGCCTCAGCAACTTGGTGTTTCAGATATTGGAAATCGATTGTTTCTTGAAGAAACAAGTTACGACCGTGACGCTTTAATACAAGAACATGTTTCTCTTCATGCATCATTAAACATTGAAAAACTTCATATTTATGACATTATCACCAATGCTGTGATACATGGGGAAATCATATTCTTTTTTATCTACGGATATGGTGGGACTGGAAAGACATTTTTATGGCAAACAATAATTTTAAGAATCAGAGGTGAAGGACATATTGTATTAGCTGTTGCTTCATCTGGTATAGCATCATTGTTATTACCAGGTGGGCGTACAGCTCATTCACGATTTAAAATTCCTATCTCCGTAGATGAACTAAGCACATGCTCGATAAAAAATGATACTCAATTAGCTGATCTTATTAAGAAAACTAGACTCATCCTTTGGGATAAAGCCCCAATGACTCATCGATACTGTTTTGAAGCCCTTGATCGTTTTTTACAAGACATCATGAATGAAGATGTTAGTCACTCACCATGAATATTTGGAGGAATACCTGTGCTTTTAGGTGGTGATTTCAGACAAGTTTTGCCAGTTGTTACTGGAGGGAATCGATCCGCTATTGTTGATGCATGCATTTGCCGCTCATATCTTTGGAAATATTATTCCGTATTTACCTTGCATACAAATATGAGGATTCTACAGACAACATCAACTAGACATCACGAAGAAATGAAAAACTTCAACGAGTGGTTACTTGCCGTCGGTAATGGAGATAAATCAATTTGTACTGATGTCAAAAATTCGGTAGATGAATTTGGATGGATTCCAATTCCACGTGATCTATTAGTTTCAGATACTGATTTCCCAATTGATGCAATCATACATCAGATTTATGATAATTTGGTTGAATATTACAGAGATCCTCTATACTTAAAGGATCGAGCTATTGTTACGCCCTGGAATAATGCAGCTTTGGAACTTAATGAGTATCTGATTTCATTAATACCTGGAGAAGAATTTTTGCTAGCAACTGTTGACATGATTGCAACCTCTGGAAAACAAGCAGCTGACTATAATGTTCTTTATCCTATTAAATTTTTAAACATGATCAAAATAAATGGTATACCAGATCATATTCTCAAACTTAAAGTGGGGATTCCAGTTATGCTCTTACGAAATTTGAATCAGAATGAAGGACTCTGCAACGGAACACGATTAATTATTACAAGTAATTTTCCCCCTAATATTAGTATATTTCTCAGTTTTTTGTTTCATTACGTGTAATTTTATGTATTTACTTATTGATTCTGTTCTGCTCACAGGTATTGCGTAACGAATTATTGTCTTTTCAATCATCTTAGCCACACATATTGGAAAAAAGGCGCATATACCTCGTAGTATTACATATGGCAGCACATCAAAATGGCCATTTACGTTAAAGTGATGCCAATTCCCGCTTCGAGTTTGTTATGCAATGACAATCAATAAAAGCCAAGGTCAGACTTTAACAAAAGTCGGTGTTTATTTACCTAATTCAGTTTTCTCGCATGGTCAGCTCTACGTTGCATTATCCCACATTACTTCTCGCGCTGGTCTACGTATTCTTCTTGAAAATACTCCTTCTCGTCCTTCAAATTGTACAAAAAATGTAGTTTACACCGAAGTTTTTGAAGATCTTTCTTGAGATCTGTTTCTGGTTAAAATGTAGTCACTTGGAATCGTGTCTTTTACATTGATATTGTTACCTTAAACAAAACAAAAATGTTATGCATGGTTTCTTAACGTTATGTTTCCTTCATAGTATTACCATTAAAAACTACTCCTAAAATGCAAACGTACATTTACCTTTTCCGTAGAACAGTTCCTTCCCCAAAGTCAGGAAGAGGAGTAAAGCGATCATAGATTGAATATTTAAAAAAAATCAAAGATTTTATGAGCTGAACCAAGTATAATGTTTTAGAACAAAAAAAAAATTACTTAATTCTACCGAATGGTTAGCAGTATATAACACCATCATTTATCTCCACAATCTATTCGCTCTCCAGGCACATTTTGCAGATACAGTGTTGTCTATTTATATTTTGGGAAATTTTTTATCCATGGTCAATTCATCATACATATGCATATAAATTATACTCGTTCCGATCTTTAAAAGATGTATCATTTGTTTTAACTGGTTCGAAATTCAATATTTGACTCAAATATTTACAAACAAAAACAAAAGCAAAAAAAAATCTAGAAAATAAGATTTAGGAAACTTATTATATGTTTGCAACAATAACAAAATTTCGTAAAAAAATATCTCGAGCAATAATCAGATAAGCCAATGAATTGAGAATGCCGACAATATGACCAAATATTTAACGTCTAAGATTTTGATGACATTTTCATAATGGAAAAAACTTTGCTAAAGCCAAGACTTCCAAAAATGCATGTACGGTTTTTTTATTCACCATAGTTTATTTTCACAAATGCATTTTCCCCTTATGAGCCAACTACTGTGCCCATATCTTCTATTATAATATAAAGCAGGATCATATAAAGGGTTAAAATAGTATTTTCACTTATCAAAGTCTCAGGGTTCGCCATCTGGCCCAATAAAACTAACTCTATATTTACTGGACTCTGTAATTCGAATTATCTAATGCAACTAGAAAATCTAAGATAAAACTGAATCTTCACTTAACATTTATGACTTTAAACAACCTCTGCCTATAAATAACATTCCACATCAAATTATTAAATATACATTCCCACATTCATCAATTCACGTGCATCAAGAATGGCCAGCACCTGGCATTCCAGGATGGCTACCGAACTCGCAGAGCTACAACAATCAAACCGAGATCTTCATAGGAAATAGGAGCTAATCAATTCACAGGTAAACATTTAGAATACCCTTATCCTACAATTTACAAAACCCTTAATATTTAAATAATTGTGTCACCTTCCAGATTCAAAACATATGCTGCAACCAGATGAAAGGAATACTCGGTGAGATGCTGAGACAGCTACAATTTGAAGCAAAGGCTATGAGTTGTAGGATTTTATCATTAAGTTGGGAGGTAACTCGAATTATCTTCTATAATAATAAACTAAATTAAAAACAATACTAATAGACTCATGTTTTATATATGCAGCTTGACAGCATACAACAATACAGGCGACCCGCAATCATTGAGTCTGAAACAAATCGCTAGAATCGAAGGAAACTGAAACAGACATACATCAGGAAGAACATTACCAAACAGATAATGGAAAACAAACCGAGAGATGATGATGAGAGTGGCGCCGATGGAGCAACTGGTGCTCGTGCTAATGTAACAGATTCGCAGGAATAACTTGCGCAAGTCCCCAACAGAGAGTTGGAATCAATTGTCTGTATATTTTCATTCAGTTAGATTTTTATAATCAGTTGCTAGCTTTATAATCCCTACCATAATATTAAATCAATTAATGGTTCATTGCTAGAGAACACTTGGATCGGATCAATGAAGCTTTTTTTTAGGGATACTGTAAAACATTATTCAACAATCACAAAACTGATGAGGTAAAAGGGTTGACTAAAAAAAATAGTTCATCAGAATTTATAATTATAAATGGCTGAAAATAAAAAAAAAACCCTCCTGAAAGCAGCCATGCAAAATCATAGATCTAAAAATATCACTACAGACTTGATTTAAGGTTAGGTTTAGAGTAACTTCAAAAATTCTTCAGAATTTAAAATCATAGATAGTTGGGAATAAAAACATCCTTCTGATCAACTTTTATGAGAAAACAACAACAATGAGGTAATATCGCATCATTTAGCGTATCATAAATCATAACAAAATTAGGGAACATATTTAACAATCACATTACAAAGTAGAGTGTAGCTTTTATTTGATTAAGGGTTCAGGTTAGAGCAATTTCAAAAAAATTAGAATAATAAAATCATAATTTTTATAATAGTCTCACCAAAGATAGTAATTTCATAGAGCATAAGTCTTGGTGCTTAGATCGAGACGATATGGCCAAACTGAACAATTTTGAAAAAACAGAGATATTTAACAATCACTTTACAAAGTAGAGTGTAGCTTTTTTTTTACTAAGGGTTCAGGTAAGAGTAATTTCAAAAAAATCAGAATAATAATATCATAATTTTTATAATAGACAATAATTTCATAGACCATAAGTCCTGCTGCTTAAATCGAGACGAGGAATAAAAAGCTTTAATTTGATATGGCTAAACTGAACAATTTTAGAAAAAATGGGGATAAATGCAATCGGAACAATTTAAACTGGCTTGATGCTTAAATCTTGCCTAAGATTTAAAGTTTTAAAGATTGGGCGTGAAAGGTAAATTGTTTATTAAGATATAAAATATGAAGAATAAAAAATCTATTGGATTGACAACTGAAATAGGACTCTATCAGGATAATAGTTTCACATTTTAAAATTTTTAAATCGACACAAATCTATTGGATTGTCGAAAGAAGGGGGCGCTAAAAAGCTTTGAATATGCCAAAGCGGGATGTTTCTAGATCACGGAGAATCAAGGATTGATGTTACTAATACAACCAAAAAGAGAATAGGACTCTATCAGGATGAGGATCTGTGAAGAATGGGCGCCAAATTTTTTTTCAAAATGCCAAGGCGGGAAAATACCAGATCACAGAGAATCTAGTGGGATATATTCCATATAGATATTGAGACTATCTCCAACTCCTTCATTGGGCAATATATAAGTCTTCGAAAGTCTGACCTAGCTAACAACATTGGAGGAAAAAAGTCACACTATTCCTTGATTCATTCTTTTATTTATTATGGGAGTGATTATTCAAACACTTATTGTTTATTCTTTTAAGTAGATAGATGGAACCACCAACAACAATTATTAACTTTAGAGACTTATTGCTGACAATCACTGATGAAAAAGACCTTCCTGATCCTACATTTTCTACACAGCAAGTGGGCGAATTTTATTTTTCATCAGTGCATCTAGTATACTTTCCAGACAAAAACGTGTGTGAAACCTTCAAAGGGGAAACATGAGAGAAAACTCGATGGGATGCCCAGAATAGGGCAGCCCAAAAAACATGCAGGTTCCTTGTAAGCTTCTTTAACAAGGAGATTGAAGATGCCAGTTATGAAGAACTGAAACAGATAAAAATAGAGAATGAAGAGATACAAATATATCATGCACTACAAGTGGTTGAACTAACAGTGGCAAATAGCAGGATTGCACAGCTAGAGAAGGAAGTTGCTGAGACAAAGGAACTGGTCAAGAAACTTAAGACATCTTTGACAATTAGAATGTAATCATTAAACAATAGGCATTAGGAATGTCTTCTAATAAATCTATGTTGATCGAGTCATTCAATTTATGTTATTTTGACCTTACTAAATATATTATGAGTGTTTTTTTATTATCTACATTTGTTGATCCCAAGAATACTCATTTTACCTGCTAGATAAAAACAATGATGCCAACTCACATTATGTCATTCCAACTGGAGCTTAACAAGTTTGTGAAGGATCATGGACTGCCAAAACCAAAGTATAGATCAAAGATATTTTATGGCCTTTGGTTCTCAATCATACGAGTCAAACTCAGTGAAGAAGAAGACTCATGGGCTCCGTACGTATCAGACAAGTGTTACGACATAAGAAAGCTTGCGAATGCAACATCCGCCACTCATTCTTGAGGTTGAGATCATTTCTGGAAGCAATATTGGTTGTCGATGTCTAATCCCGCGTGTGGAAATGGTTCCATACGACACTCATCTTCCATTTCAACTATCTCGCCGACAGTTTCCGGTTAAAGTTTGCTTTGCAATGAGCATAAACAAGAGTCACGGGCAAACCTTTAAACATGTTGGTCTTTATTTTCCGACTCCTATGTTTAGTCATGGACAATTTATGTTGCAGCATCGCGAGTGACTTCGCCAGAGGGTTTTCGGGTGTTTTTTAAGAACGATGATCTTAACCAGCGTTCACACACAAAGAATATAGTATACACTAAAATATTTGACCGCTTACACAATAACTAAGGTTGACTTCATACTATTTTAGTGTTCATAAGTGAACTCCCATATTTTTTTATATGTGATATAGTATATGATTTGTCATGTTGTAACTATTTGTTCATGTTTTGTGTAGTGTAGGTGTTTTGATTAAAAACATGGTTAATTTTATTTCGGATCTCAGTCGATCTGGATTTAAATGGTCTCTGCGTGTCCGTGTTACACGCATTTGGGACATAATTGGCATGAAAGACAAAAACTTTATGGGCATTGAGGTCATTTTGTTGGATTCCAATGTAAGTTTTATATTTTGTTTGATCCACAATCCAAATGTTATATAAGAGTTAATACTAATATTCATGGATTGCATTAGGGTTAGGGTTAACTGTTTGCGAGTTAAATGTAATAACTAATATATATTTTTCAGAACAATCATATAGTCGCCCGGGTTCCCTTGGCGGTTGTGAGTAAATTGCGCACATTATTGAATGAAGACAGAGTATGTTCTGTCAAGAATTTCATTGTTGGGAAGGCCCCAGATTACATGAGGTCAGTTCCATGCGATAAAAAGATTTTCTTCACTAGGTTTACTTCAGTTGAGGTGGTGGATGGCGTGTCGGACGATATTCCTAACCAGAAATTTGAGTTTGTTGAATTTCACAACTTACATAAGCAATTTCCAAAAAACACATGTTGCACAGGTACATAAGTAGTAACTTTTTATTTCTTATTTATTATGATTGGTTGTTTTTTTTCTAACGATTAGGATCTTCATACATCTTAATCTCTTTTGTATTTAACCAGATGTTTTTGGATGGTTTGTAAAAGTTGATGCATGTCATGAGATTGTTTTAAGAAATAAGAAAGTAGAAATAATGCGGTCCATGTGGTTGGCTGATGAAAGGTATAATTATTGTTAATTCAAAGTTATTGTTTCTAATTGTTTTATGTTTTCTCATTGTTTGGAGTTAGTATACTAAAGATTTTGCTATTATGTTGCAGTGGTGCACAAGTTGAGATAATATGTTGGAGTGATCAGTTTAGACTTCTTGAGAATGTCAGAAGTGTTAATCAAGGATGTGAAGTTGTGGTGGTAACCATAACGTATGTTAAAAAGTACAACGATGTGTATTTGTTTTAACTTTTTGCATCTTTAAATGTTCTTGTATGTAAAGCAAATTAATGAGTTCGGTAGAATAATCTTTGATTTACCAGGTAAATGCCAGTTGACAACAACTTGTGGAACGGAAGTTTATAATAATCTTGACATCCCTGAGGTTACAAATTTCAAAAGGTATATGCATTGTTATTTTTATGAATGACATATTGATTTAAATCTCTTATGGAGTGAAGTGTTAAGATTATAAATTTTGACACTTAGCAAATTGATGTAATATTTACAGGAGACCATTACTTAATGACTCAGTTGAAAAGGGTATTGAGTGTGGCTCTAGACCTGCTTCAACTTTGCGGAATGAACCGATTATCAAAGTTGTTATGTTGCGCCAGATAAAAACGATCCGTAGTTTTGGTCGTTCTCCCGTACGTATCAGTTACTTTTAAATCATATACTAATATAATCTATATATGTGTTCTCACGACTAACTGATTTGCAGCATAAAGATTTTAGATGTAATGCCACCTTAATGTGTGTGAACGATAACATTCCTCTCTGGTATTATGCTTGTCGTGCGTGTTTTAAGAAAGTGTTTGAGTAGGATCCTAATTTTTACTGTAGAAAGTGTTTGAGTAGGATCCTAATTTTTACTGTAGTTCATGTCAGACAACAAGTCATTCAGCTGCTCACAGGTATTGTTACATTTGGTATAAAAGCATAGCTATAACAATTATATTAAACATCAAATTAGGTTATGTGAGTACAGTTGTTGTTTTACTTTTTCAAGGTACAAATTGGAGGTGAGAGTCATTGACCGAACTAGTGAAGAATCGTTTATTTTGTTTGATAGAGTTGCTTCTCAATTATTGCAATGTGATGCGACTACATTGAAAAATTATGAGAATACGGTATATTATGTTTAATTCGTTATATGAAATTATTTACAACATTCTGGAGTTAGTGTGTAGTTGCCTAATTTCATTTCTTTTAAACTCTGTACAGCAAGAAGGCCAAAATAAACTGTATCTCATGTTTGAGAAAATCAAAGGTTCGAAATTTACTTGGGATATAACGGTGACTGATTATAATATCAGTAACAAACGATCAAGTTTTACGGTTAAGAATTTCAAAGAAATTGATTTTGTGGCAGAGAGTCGGACGCTTTTGAAATGTATTGAAATGGTATGTTCAGCATTAGTCATCTTTAATAATTCTTTTAGTAGTATATTGTGGGTCTGATTTTTTGTGTGTTGTAGCGTGATGTGTGTACAAATGTGCTCCCACTTAAACATCCAGCATCACCTGGAATTGATGAAGATAAGACGTATGTTGTTAACATTGTTGCTCTAAATTATATGTGATGTGTGTCATGTCTAATTGATTGCATTTTGTATACAGTTCTGAGTGCTCGCAGAATCTGAACGACAACTTAATAAATGTTGAAGAGAAATCGACAGATATATGACTCTTCACCAACATTATTGTTTAATTGTTACCATGAATTCATTATTAGTTTAGACAGGTTAATATCATTGTAGACTTCAAATATTCCCGTCCCGTCGGAGGGGGCACTAACTAGTTGTATAAGTAATCCACTAGCTTTCTTCGGTTTCTTTTGCCATTGAGTCCGCTGGCAAAAGATTGGAATGAGATTAAGAATGTGTTTAGTAACAATCTTTTAAAAATAGATTTTAGGATTTGAATAGTTATTTAGGGGTAGTTTGTTATGATTAATTGTAACTATTTGATTTTGATTATTGATAAATTATTCAAAACATTACAGTTATTTAAAACAATTATTCTCAAATGAGATCTAAAAGTGATTTTGGATCTGTTTAAGAACAATGCTAGCGTTAGAGATTTGAAACATTCCCGAATGAAACCTTTATGTATTACAAATTTGACTTCACCTATAAACTTCTGGTCCCCTGGGTGATTTCAAACCTTACGAGGAAATTACAAACTCGTTTTAAGAACAATTAATTGCAGCTAAATTTAAATTACCATCTCAGTGGAAGTAGTTCAGTCAACGACAAACGTTCTGAACACTTAACCTAATGATCAAATTCTTGAGAACATTTGTAGTACTCTGGAGTTCGAGTCTCCGTATCTCTAATCTGAGTTCGAGTTCGGCTACTCTTTTATATACTTCATTTGTTCCAAATGTGTTATCCCCTTTGTAATGTCCAAAGAAAAAGGACAAACATTTGAACAGAGGTAGTAGAGATAGTAGAATTTACTTGCTCATTAAGTTGCACAAAGCCAATCTCACTAGTGGATGAGAACCATAAAACATGAAAATGGAGAAAAATGTAATTGCCACGGCCTGCCTGCCTGCCTTTTATTCATTTCCAACCCAATATACAAATGACAATAGGATCAGCATTCGTTATATCAGGAAACCATATACCAAACCCAAAAAATACTACTCAAGTACTATATTAGTATCTGGACCCTCAAGTATTTAGTTAACAGGTGAGGGTCACACTAAATATAACCAACTCTGTAAGAAATATGATGAAGTTAAAAATGAGAAAAACAGATTCACATAACTAATAGTATGTGGTTATATGCAATATGTGTAGAGCTAGAGCTGTCAGTTAGTCTTCTCTGAAGAATCATATCCGTACGGGTTGTTACTGGCCCAGTTCCATTGATCTCTGCACATTTCCTCAATGCCGAATTTTGCCCTGCACCGAAAATGTGAAAACAAACATGAATATGAACTACTTCCAATGTCAAGCTAGGACAATGTGAAGCTGTTATCACTATGTTGTTCACTTACTTCCAATTCAATTCGCGCTCTGCCTTCTCTGTTGAGGCGTAAACGATTTCTGCATCACCAGGTCGCCTTCCAGCCATTACAAGAGGAATTTTCTGGCAGAATATATCACAAATATAACATCAGCCGAAATATCCGATCATCGCAAAGAAATCTCATTAAGCCATTTAGACACTAAAAAACTGCTTCCATGGTGAAGAATTGTTTTTCAAAACGGAACTAAAGAACACATGTTCAGCACGCAGAATTCCATGAAACTGGAGAATAAAGTGTCAATTTAGATATATGTATAGAATCACTTATCAAAATTTATGATGATACCTTTCCAGATGCCTTCTCAAAAGCAGTAACCATCTCCAGAACTGAAGTTCCTTTACCTGTGCCTAAGTTGTACACCTCACAGCCTATATGAAATTATAAAATAGATCAAAGAACGACATCAGAAAAATCTGCAGAAGTGCAAATCATAAGGTTTCACAAAGAACTCTGCTATAAGGTTTCAAAACCCACTACATCCACAGTAGCATTTTAAACAAGAAGAAAACGAATGGAAGAAAATAAGTGCACATGAAATTGCGTATCTGATAGTTTTATAAAGTTTACTAGGAAAATACTACAGCTCATGTTTTGAAAATTACACGACATATACCTATTTTTGCATCATCTAACTTTTTCAGCGCAGCAATGTGTCCATCAGCAAGATCAACCACATGAATATAATCCCGCACCTGAAAAGCAAACAGTTGATTGATATATTAACATTAGGGTAAAAAGAGAAATATTAACATTAGGGTAGTTGACAACCAATATCCTAGTACTTAGTGAATAAGTAAGAGTTATCTAATCAGCATGATAGTTTCCAAGGAAAGTGTAAAAAACCTGTGATGATAATGGTTTCAAAAATCAATCTCATTAGTCTCGTAAGAGGGGTGCACCAAAGGTACCTGGTGTAGACTTGGCCAGTCTGTTTTTTTGTGTGGACCTATAGTGTTAACTAACTTAAACTGTTAATATCAAACTATAAACTTCATGAAGATTCATAGGTTAAATAAATGCAGGCTCAGCTTCATGATTATATCTGGAAACTAGTTGTACTAGAGAGAGAGAGAGCAAATACTCCATGCAGAGAAATCAAAATGAAAACACCATAAGCTAGAAAACTTCAGCAGTAACTGGTAAAATCACAAACAATTTGGTCTTTTGGTGTCTACACAACTAATTTTGGGCCAAGAACAAAAGATTAACTTACATTAACACATTAACTTCCAGCAATTTGTTTGTACTAGAAGATATTATAGTTCCGTGAAAAAGGAGACGACTAAAAACCAGTGAAAGTGGGATCAAGAACCAAAAAAAATCAAGAAAAACCATATTGAACTCAGTGACCATACTTATTTTGAAAAACCATATTGAACTCAGTAATAGCACTGGCATCTATAGTTCTACTGTTTCTTAAGGTTCCGGCTTCCAATTGAACTCAGTGACCATACTTATTTTGTAATAGGCCTTTTTCTCAATGTTTCTCCTAACCAAGACAAAAGGGCCTTGTAAATAGCAGAGGGGGTCTTTGATTTGGTATAAAGAAAGGTATAGAACTACAACTACATGAGAACTAAGACCTGTACATTTCACTTCTTAAATACAAAATTATTTTCCGAACATATTGAATACTACTGGATGAAAATTAACATCAAAACACAGAGAATGCTGATAATACAACTTCACAGCTTCACAACAGGACACACAATTAATGTGCACAGCAGAATGTGTAGAGTTGGTCAAAGATCTACAACCACAAAATTTAGTAAAATACATTAGAAGTTTTACAATGCGAAGAAAACAGTAAAAACATCTTTTCCCTGAAAAAAATAGCTCCTCAACGGATAATCTAAGAACACAACAAGCTGATCAGTCAAGATTATCTCCGTCATGCTCAATTCATTTAGAGGGTGCAAAGTAAAATAAAGATGTATTCCTCTTATACCAAAACTAAATGGGTAAAGGAATTGTGCAGGAGTGTCAACTTACCCCAGTACCATCCGTTGTCTTATAATCACTTCCAAAAACTGTCAGTGCTGGTCGCCTGCCAACAGCAACTTGCTGTACAAAAGGCATGAGATTATTTGGAATTCCACGGGGGTCCTCACCAATGTAGCCGCTAGGATGCGCACCAACAGGATTGAAGTATCTTAGCAATATGATTTTCCATTCATGGTCGGAGTTGTATATATCACGACAAATCTCCTCAATGAAAAGCTGAAAGGAAACTACCACAAATCAGACATGATGTTTTGATTGAATAATAAGTTTTACACACTGCATTCTTAGATTCTTCATTTAATCAGCGGCCAATTTCCCAGTCCCATACAGTACTCACCTTGGTTCTCCCATATGGGTTCGCTGCTGACAGAGGAAACTCTTCTGTGCAGGGAACTTCCTTTGGCCATCCATAAACAGTAGCAGAAGATGAAAACACTAGCTGCAATACATCAGGATAAGAAAAAAGATTATTTTTTATACCTGTACATTAAAGATGAACCTTCAACAGCTGTAAATCAGCAAATTAACAATATTGACAGTCAAGTCATCGAATAAGACATAAACAAGACTCATCATATCTTAACAGACCTACTCTGACTAGGCCCTGCACTTAGAAGTTCTTTTAAGCTAACATAGTTGAATGGATAATGAAATACAACTACCAAAATATCGAAGGCTTATGCAGCAGAGACCAGATGAAAGAAATAAGACTCACGTTTTTACATCCATGGGTGGCCATAACTTGCAATAAGGTGATTGTTCCAATGATATTGTTATCATAGTACAGCAGTGGCTTCTGTACACTTTCTCCAACTGCTTTCAGTCCAGCAAAGTGAATGACAGCATCAAATCTGCAGTGGACCATTACCATGTTAGCACACAGATTACAAAGAGTGAATAGTCAAAATAAAAGAAAAAGAAAAAAATGCATGATCACGAATATAACCCATTAATCTCAGATTCACTAGCTTAAAATTCAAGGAAAGATTTCATAGAAACATACCTTGTCTCAGTGAAAATTTTCTCGAGCGCTTTTTTGTCCCTAAGATCAACCTGCAGGTGACAGGTAAAAATTTAGAGACCAAACATCAAAGAACATAGTCCAAAAAGAGGACTACATGTCTGCCAAATGGCAATGATATTTTCAAGCAACTGAGTATGTGATAAGCTAATCAGAATTACAGGTGAAACGTCAAACATCTTCTGTGGACCCTAAACCCTTCAAAATTTTATGCAGTTTGACATTCTCATATCCGAAACTATAAATACGTAATGAACCCATTCATGAGAGTTAAGTTCATGAGTAAACTCCATCATCGAAAATTCCAATTCTAGTGAAGCAATTTACAGGTATACTGTTATAATCAACTAGATGGCCACCTTCGATTGAAAACAGGGCCCAACAACTTTTAGTAAACATTCTGTTAATTATGTAAACCCGACTTTGTAAATCAATCACTGTCTAACTA
>JBBYHH010021449.1:0-16671 GCA_038382905.1 Daphne laureola
CACATATCATGAAAGTCTTAACTGCAAACATCCTCACCTCCGGGTTTGATATGTTACAAGGATCCCAGAATCTAGCCTTTGTATATAGAATTTATTACAAGGTAATGACAACACAGATAGAGCCAAAGGCTTTAGAATTTGATACAAAGGGAGAAACCCTTTTAATCCAGGCTAATGCTGAGAAGACTAATGTGGTTATTCATAAACCTATAAAATGGAATGATATTAAATTACGCGATAAATGGGTAATGCAAAATGAAATACCGCTTAAACCACTTAGGATAATAGAAGTTGATAGGATCATAGAATACGACAATGGAGAAGTTGAAATTAAATTTGGTAAAGATAGAATAATCAGAATAATTAACTTCTCAGAAAAAACCCCCTAAGGTACCATTTCGGGTATCATGTTCACAAATGCCAGAAACAGAATATGAAAAATATATTGGAGGAGTTAGACAGTCATCAGAACAAGTGTCTCATCCTGTGTATAGAATAGATCCAATCAAAGTAGAACCTGTCCAATCTTCTAAATCAGTTGAAGATGATAGGGTTAGTTTCTCAAATTTCGAACTAAACATGTTAAGAGAACATTTCAGAATAAATTATGAAGGTCTCAGAAATAAATTTACGTCAGAAGAAAATACATCAAAAAGATTATGGTTAGCAGAGAACTATACCAAAGAAGAAAGAGCAAAAATACAGAAGTTTTGGTATAAAAAAATTCGTCAAACTAGAACCAATCTAAAATTCTTTAAATGATTTATCTCAACCATGGTCTTAGATGACAATACAACATTGTCTGCTTTAGAAGATACATGAGATACAAAAAGGATTAATAAGAAAAAGTTCATCCCCATAGAGTTGTTCATCATTCTATGTTAATAAAAACTCAGAAATAGATAAAGGAGTACCACAGTTAGTAATTAATTACAAACTATTAAACAAAGTTTTAAAATGGATTAGGTATCCAATACCTAATAAGAAAGACTTATTGTCAAGGTTACACAATGCCACAGTATTTTCAAAATTTGACATGAAGTCAGGATTTTGACAAATCCAAATCCAAGAAAAAGATAAATAAAAAACAGGGTTTAATGTACCATTCGGACAGTATGAATGGAATGTCATGTCATTCGGCTTAAAGAATGCACCCTCAGAATTTCAAAGGATTATGAATGAGATCTTTAATTCTTATAGTTCTTTTACTATTGTCTACATTGATGATGTGTTAGTATTTTCTCAATCAATTGATCAATACTGAAAACACTTATATAAATTTATGAAAATAGTTGAAGAAACAAGATTAGTTGTCTCTGCTAAGAAGATAGAATTGTTCCAAACTAATGTTCGATTCCTTGGGCATATGATCTACAGAGGAACTATAAAACCAATTGATAGATCAATTAGTTTTACAAAAAAAATTTCCTCATGAGATAAAAGATAAAAAACAACTCCAAAGATTTTTAGGAAGCCTTAATTATGTCTCAGAATTTTACAAGGATATGGCTAAGGATTGTAAGCCTTTGTTTGATAGGTTAAAAAAGTGTCCGCAAGAATGGGGAAAAGAACAGACACTAAACCATCAGAATTGTAAAAAAAAAAATCAAGGAAATATCATGTACCACTATTCCTATCCCAGAAGCATTCAAAATAGTTGAGACAGATGCAAGTGAACTGGGTTACAGAGGGATATTAAAACAGAGGATAGATCGTAAAGAAAAACTAATTAGATTCACATCAGGAGTTTGGAATCAGGCCCAACAAAATTATGCCACAATAAAGAAAGAAATCTTGGCCATTGTTCTTTGTATAACCAAGTTCAAAGAAGATCTTTTAAATAAAAAATTCTTGATTAGAATAACTGTAAAACAGTAAAAAGTGTTCTTCTTAAGGATGTAAAAAATTTACCTTCAAAGTAAATATTTGCAAGATGGCAGTCTATCTTAGCCATCTTTGACTTTGATATAGAACATATTGATGGTGATAAGAATTCTTTGTCCGACTTCCTTACTCGAGAATTTTTACAGGGAGGACATAGAAAAACATGACTCACCAAAGAAAGAGATCAAAGACAGAATGGAAGAGGTCAATAATCCAGATATCTTAAGAACAATTTTTCATATGGATGAGCATATGAATATCAGCGAAATCCATCTGCCCACAGAAGAAGAAATTAGTAAATTTGCATCCCTCATGTAAATAGAGAATCAAATGCCAGAGCAAATAACTTTTTATGCATTGCCCACTGGCCAGAAAATAAGGATCGAGAAGGGTGAGTCTTCTCAAGGTATGAAGAGGAAAAAAGAACATCCTCAATATCAGTTATTTTCCCCAAGAGAAGCAAAGAGGGAAAGAAAGTTTCCGTATCCTCACCCTCATGATGAGTTTTCCAGAGGATCAAAAACTTATTTTAAAGAATCTCTGGTTTCCCGATCCACTACTAAAACTCAACAAATCACCTTGTTCTCTTTAGGGATTCCCCCAGATAAAAGAGAAATGGAAAGAGAACTCCTCTCTCCAGTAGAAAATAATGATCTAAGGAGTATGACTCATTCATAAATGGCAAGGAAATACTGGCCTAGACATAGGCACCCCATGTGGGAATTTCATCCCCTCATAAAGTATGATTATTTTGAGAAAATTCTCCAGGAGACAGACTCTGCAGAAACATACCACAAAGAGAGATATACCAAAGGTCCAGATGGAAGATTTTTCCAGGAAACTGGAATTTCCAAGCTATGGATCTACAAAGTTTGGTCTCCAGAAGAATGAGGATTACCCCATACCAGAAAAAGGTTTCTCAATGAGAAATACAAAGACCATCCTTATTCATTCTGAGATAACATCCAAGCATGAGACAAAAAATTTATTTTTCAGAATTCAGAAAACAAACACTCTTGGATGGTCTTTTTTAAATCCAACCAGAAGAAATTTGCAATTTGGTTTCATCTTTGGTTTGCAAAGAAATGGTTGGTCTCAGATCAATTCTCAGAAGAAGTTAAGAAATCCTTTGACGAATTTTTTGAATTCAACACACACAAGTCGCCGAAAAATATAATCCCTTATGCAGAATTTTATTTTTTGGTCCTTTATCGTATCCCTTGGATTGTCCAGTGGCATTATGAAGTCGACCAAGAACAATATGTTCATGTTCTGGAGAGGGTATGAGTTATCCACTAGTGGGACAAATGCGTGATCAACTCTTATCTAGTAGAAAACATCACGCTTAAAGTCATCGAGTTATACGAAGCTCTAAATGAAGAAAATTTTGATGCAGTTTTGGGAAAGCTTTACTCCCAATTAGAAATGGCAGATATCCCTCTGGAAGAGATGAAGGAGAAGCTAATGAAATTAGCAGTAAGATCTGTCCAGGAACAAAATGTTAAAGATGCTCAAGAAAAGTTGTCCAGCTATCCCAATCAAGAAGGGCCAACCATCAAGAAATAATGGCTACCAGACAACAGCCATGTGACTAGTGGGGTAAAGTTAAGCTCTCACTCAGAAAAGGAGAGTGAAAAGACAAAAGAACATTATTGTTGATAATGCTTGCCAGCAAGGAAAGCATTATTGCTCAGGAAGGGATAAGTGAACCATTTCCCTATAAATAGAGGGCTTCAGAACAAGAGAAGACATCTATAAATTTTCTCTCTACAAATACTTTTCTCTCTGCCTCTTCCAGTTCATGTGTTGAACGTCTTTCTATTCAGAAATCTAGTCTAAATATTGTTATAGTTCTTTGCTCGCTTTGGAGTTGGTTTGTACGAGTGTAGTTGTTGTACGTGTGTAACTGTTGGAAGCTTGATGTGTTCATTGTCCAACAGTCTTTGTTTAGATCACCAGATTACTGTAAGCTTGAATTTTTAATGTTATAATATCAGTTGTATGTTCATTTACGTTCATTACCAGTTGTGTGTTCATTTAAGTTTAAAATTGTATTATTACTACTTGACAAAAGTGGTATGAGAATCAAATTAGTATAGAAACTAATATTGAGGACTAACTAATATTCAGGACTATGTGCACCATATCAAACCCCCAACTTTAGCCGGTTAGCGGTTCGGGAAAAAATGTTAGTGGGAGAGTTAGCACAAACCCAAAATATTAGTGGTTTGTCTGCAATTGTTACTTTATTCGTATGGCTTCGGTCCAGTGCTACATTACGCGCAGTCGCTTCTTTCCTTGCTCCTCGCTGTTGCTGCTGCTGCTGCCTCTTTCCCTACCCTTTATCCACTCAGAAGCCGAAACTTGAAGATGTTAATGGAGAAATTGTTCTGGATTCGCTTGATTCTTTGAAAGTTAGTGTCTTGCTCCGTTCCTGGCTCGCTGTTCGACGCCTTTGTGAGTTTTCGTTTCCTCTCTTTTGATCTCTGCATTTGATTTATTGAAATACTGGTTTTAGAGATTAAAGACGATGTTTGATGATTTGCTATTAAGATGCTATGTTGGGCGGTCAATTACTTGCTCATGAACTAGGGCTTTCTAGGGTTTACGTTAAACTTTTTAGGGTTACTGTAATTCTTGGCTGTTTCTCCGAGGAACTAAGTAGTCCACCTGAAACCGTTTAGTTTTGTGCTTGTAACTATGCTTCTGAGACTATCCGAGTGAATACGATAGGGAGTGGGTATCAGTCAAATCAAAAGCATTCTTATGATGTGTGTGAATTGATGATCCTAATTTTCAGCTTCCAAATCCTGGGGAAAAGTAACAAGTAACAACTCAAAATGCTCAATGTGGCAAATGCACCGTGATGACTGTTTTTTAGTAAATGCTAAGCTGGACTTTCTCTGTTTCCTTTCCAGTTTCGAGATGCAAATCAAATTTTTATCAAACCATTTCAATTAACCTTAAATCTGCATCTAAATGGCCATCTTTAAGCATGGGTATTTAGAGTGCTTAAATATGTACTCCGTATTTAGGTATTTTCTGATAAAATACCAAGTGAGTCAGTTGCTTTTTGTCCATAAAGGACATTTTTATCTAAATAGTGTAACATAGCAAAAGCAGTATGTTGAATAAAGCAAGAAACTTAAGTAAGTGTGTTCACATCAAAAGGTTTCAGATTTAGTCTCCTGTAAATTGGTTTTCCCATCCACCATGCAGCTGCGAGGTTAGAACACTAACATTACTTTTATAGGTTTTGATTGGACTGTTGTTCTATGAGTTCCTTCATTTTCCATCTATAGACAACCTTGTCCAATACCAAAACTTGGCAGCTTTTTGCTTTGCAAGTCTTCCCTAGGGTATACTAATCTAGAGAACAGCACACCTAAGTAGCGTTGAATAGGCAAACCCCATGTCTACTTTAGTTCTGTATGCATATTAGAACACCTATGACGGAGTGCTAATATCAGACGTAATTCTTCTGCAGTCTATTGTCAAGATCAATGCTTGGAGGGATTACCAAGTCCATTAAATAGCTGATACAATGATTTATGCACTGCCATTTTGCCATCTACAAGAGACACATTGGATAGTAGCAAACATTTCTGTACTTATAACAGCACATAGAATGGAGGATTTCTCAAAAGATTCGCAGTATCTTTATAAAACCAGATACTACTTGAAGGATAAAGGAGTATTTAGTGTTTGGAGGATAATGGCATGGCTGCATTACATGTGATTTGGGAAGACTAAAAATAACGTTCTGAATTGGAAAGGAGCTGCTTATATTGCAAAAAGCAAGTTTTTGTTGATTATGGTGAATACTGGGGTTGGGCCATGCATATGAAGTTTCAAAGCTGAAGAAAATGAAGATTGTTTTGCGGTATGGATCTGATAGAAAAAATTCTATGTGAGCAGTAATTTTTCACAGAAAGATTAGGCGAAATTGTGATGTTTCTGACTTCTGAGGCAGTAAAACAATCTTTCTGACTTCATGAGTACTGTTCTCAGTGTTGCAAAATTCAATGATACTGTTTGTTAGGTTGTATTAGCACCACATTTGGTGTGCATCAAATTATAGTTTCAAGCGAGAAGATACGTGAACGTGTTATTGGTGTGAAGCAAGGAACTAAAAAGCTAGGATGGAAAAATACGATTGCTTATTGTACATAGTAACCTACATGATCTTGAGTCAGATGCAGATATGGATTAGAGAATTGGATTCTCTTTAGTCTTTATAGCCAGTGTGTTATGTCAATCTGTAAGCAACTACTTTCTGCAGTACAACGTCAATATTCTAGTGAAATACTAAGGCCTTAAGATTGTCCATGTCAATGGATAGGATAGCGGCTCCTCTCACATATTTGTATGAGCATTAATTTAACTAATGTTGTAATGATGCACAGTGACTTTATTACTAGTAGCAATTGACGTGTTTCTCATAATAAATAATCAACCAAGTCTATCAGCTGATCATAAGTAAATAAGAACTGTTGGAGGATTTAGCACTATCACAAGTTTTTATTGGGATAAATGGAAGTAAGCCATGTGTTTTGAAGTTGATTTTTGTGAATATATTATCACAATGTGACTGAAAATGTTGGCTGAAGAATCCCATGTTCCTATTGTGTCTATTGAATGGAACCTAAAAGTTTCTTTTTTTCAGAAGCGCGTGTGAGTTGATAGTATGAACACATTGTAACCAACTTTGAACTGTTAATTGACACTGTAGACCTCTTATTAGTGAGTTTAGAATGGTTGGGATGATTATGCACGTATGCAAATATGTTCCATGAAAGGGCTTACCATAATCCAAGCTCTAGTCTGATTGACATGTGATTGGTTAAAATGTTTGAAGAGCTTTTTGTATTTCGTTAATTTATGATATTTAAGTCTTGGAAAATTGATTTTTGAAAAGGGAAAGTTTTGAATCCAATGTTTTGGCTAGTGAGATTGTATATGAAAATGTTGCCATCTGCAATGGTTTGTCCCGCTCCCTTCTGGATTTTTTACTCACTGTTTCACGAGCTAGTTGCACATATGGATATGTTAAACAAGTTGTGTGGTTTTTTCCAGTTCATTCTCTGCTAGAATATCTTAATATTTCTAGAATGACAGTGCTATCAACATTCTGAAGTGATAATAGTGCTTTTCCATGTTCTCAGATAATAATTCGTAGCTGGCCAAGTGTGATTTGGTGAAATGAGTTTGAGTGGACGAAGACGCTCTTCTAAGTGGGATCTGAAGGATGAGCAGCGCCATTCATACGAGACTGCACGTGGTGTGTCCCATCATGAGAAAGAAGACATGTTGCTGCGTGATAGAGAGTTAGAACAAGAATGGTTCTCCCCTGAGGTTCCTGGTAGGAACAGAGACAGATGGCCTTCTGTTGAAGCAAGTGATGTAATCAGACCTAAACATGCATTGAGGGAATCTTTGCGTGGAAGTAGAAGTTCGTATGAAAGTGATAGAATTGCAACAGATGTTGCTACTAGACACGTTGGAGATGAAAATTACAGTATGAAAACATCTCGGGATGTTGATGATTGGAGACAAGAAAAGCGTCACCCCTCTCCCAAAACTGATTGGATTAGACCTCACAGGTTTGTTGCTTGGCCAGTTTTTTTCTAGAGTTAATAGATAATGACTTCTCCTCCTCTTCCCCCCTTTTTTCTTCTCCCATAAGTTGCTTTTCTGACAGAGCTTTACACATGTATGGTTGTACAAGTGATCGGTATACTTAATTGTCAGATAAAACATACTAGTAATATTTAATACAGTAGTTTATATGTCTTGTGAAACAGGCTCCTTACTCTAGTAATTATGCTTGTGTTGTGTTTGTTTAATTTCGTTGCACATTTATTTTATTCCAACAGCTTGCTTATTCTCTACCCACAGAATGAATATGTTTCTTTTTTCAAATTTCATTTATTGTCCTTGTTATTATTTACAGAAGTCAGAGTAGGAGCTGGAGCAGGAGTCGTAGCAGGAGCCCGGTCCAAAACTTCAGGCGACAATCAGGATTTGATGATAGAAATCGAAGTAGATCAGCTGCTCACTCTTCAATATGCAGAGATTTTGCTGCTGGGAGATGCAGGAGAGGCAGGCAGTGTTCGTTTCTGCACCAAGATGTAAACCATGAGGCTGATTGGGATACTAGGCATAGGAGCAATGGTGCTCCAAGATATTCAGTTTCTCATGATTCTAAGGACTATTCTCTTAAGAGTGTTCGATCAACTTGTATTGATTTTCTGAAGGGTAACTGTCGAAGAGGGGCTTCTTGCAGGTTTGCCCATGACAGCGAGTCAGATGGCTTAGGCAGAGGGAATGATGTAACCAGGGAAAGATACACTGATAGAAGGATTAGATCTCCTGAGAAAGATGGCGAACGCGAACCTCGAAAAAGTAATGACATTCCGTGCAAATACTTCTCTGCAGGAAATTGTCGAAATGGGCAGTATTGTAGGTTTTCTCACCATGTTCAGCCTCGTCCAAGTCCTGAGAAGAGGTTGCATGAGGATAACCGTGAACAAGGGCGAAATATGGTCAATGCTGAAAGTGTGCGAGATGGTCCAAAATGGAGCAATCCAGACTGTTCAGCTGACAAGGAGCTATCGTGGAATGATTCAAAATGGGGTGAAAAAGATTCTTCAAATGATAGAGGTGCTTTGAATGACACTTGGACTGATCTTAAGTGGACCGGAGATGAAGATAAAAAGTTAAACATTCCTGAGCCGAGATTATCCAGTTGGTCTGATGACAGTGGATGGAAGCATGGTTCTGATGTCAGCAAGCTGCACGGTGATTCAAGAGTGAACATTGCCATGGTTGGTAATGGCATTACAGACAAACCCAACCTTAACTTGCATGTTTCTGAACAAAGAACTGCAGAGGAGTCACTTGATGATATGGAAATGTCTCCTGATTGGAATTTTAGAATTGAAACTTCAAAAAGCATAGGGAAAATAGAGCATCCTCAGCTGGCTCAAAGCTCTAAAGCTTTAATGGAGACATCTATGTTGACTCATGGACAAAGTACTACTAAAGACACTTCGGGTCAAACATGTGATATGGGGTTGGCTCTAGAGCCAAAGTCTACTGAGAGATCATATTTACAACAGGATTCTTCAATAAGGGATGGCAGTGCTGTCGATGTGCCATATAGTGACTCAAAAGTTACTGCAAATTCTGATCTTAATTTTTCTAGCAACGGTGTGGCAGCACTGCCATTTAGTGGTTCACATGCAGTTGGGCAAAGTCGATTAGGAGTCTCATCTGTCCTCCATGGTGGAAATGTGGATATTTCTCAGAGACCTGCGCTATTTCCCGAAGTTAACTTGAGCAATTCTTCGAATATTGGGAACACAAACATGTCACAAGTCAGTTGTGGAATTCCAAGTCAAAACATAGTAAGCAATGAACAGCTAACACAACTCTCAAATATAACAGCCTCCCTAGCGCAGATACTTGGAAGTACGCAGCAACTTCCGCAACTTAGTGCCGCTGTTAATCCTCATAATACAATTCAGGGCCCTTCGTACTCCACCTTCGGAGGAATGCATGGAGGAAGTACCCAACCTGATCCTGCATTAACTGTAACAGTTAATCTTGATGCTAGCCAGCAACAGTATGATCCTTTGTCTGATAGCATTGAACCCACAAAGAGAAATTTGAATACGACAACTCCAGGGCTAGCTACATTCACAGTTGAACAAAAATTTGCAGATGAGCAGCATAACAGGCATATTTTTGAGAAAGTTCAGAAAATTGATAGCCATCAATCATCTCAGCAGAATGCTGCTGCCAGTTCTGCTCACACAAATGAGAACAATGCAGCAGGGGGTGGACAAATCAAGAAAGAGCCAGAAGATAAAAATAGTGATCCTGCAGAATATGTTGATGGGGATGAGAGGGCTGAAGAGAGCAAGAAGAACAAGGATGGCAAGGGACTCCGTCCATTTAAATTTGCCCTGGCTGAGTTTGTTAAGGATCTCCTGAAACCTGCGTGGAAGGAGGGCCAAATTAACAAAGAGGCCTACAAGAATATTGTGAAAAAAGTCGTTGACAAAGTGACTGCAACAGTGCAAGGGTCTAGCATTCCTCAAACGCAAGAAAAAATTGATCAATATTTGTCTTCTTCAAAACCAAAGCTCAGTAAACTTGTACAGGTGCGTTAACTTAAATTATGGGATTTCTTGCATCTGTTTAAGAAGTCATAAATGCGTATAGATTAATACATGTATCTATTAATTTTTCTTCCTGTTTTGTGTTGCTGCTATGTCAGTCAGTGTTCCTTTTTTCCTTCCAGAAACCACACTATAGTCGGTTTTGTATTCTCATATATTGTTTTCTAATTATCATGGAGCATTATTGCATATGGAGGACAAAGATCTTAACCTTGTTTTGGTGTCATGTTAATTTCACACATACATGGTTCCCAAGTGATTCAATGATTGTCTATATCAAGGATGATTTTAATGTGTCAGTCGGCTGGTTCAAGTTGAGTGATGTTCTATAGCTACATCTTAAACAACCTTAGTTCTGTTCTTCTATGACTTGGAATTAATGTTGTGATAAATCATACTTTTTCAAGTGATACTTTTGGATGTTGCTAGTATTCATTTTGTGCAGTCGGTTTGGTGCGGAAAAATTGACTTGTACAATCATTTAATCTGATATGCTTCTCTACATTCGATTACAAGCATATGTCAAGAAGTGAGATATACATTTATTTTGCCTTTTGTGACTTCTTGATATATGCCTCTAATCAAAGATAGAGGTGCATATCTGATTAAATGATTGTACAAGTCAAATTTTTCGCTAAACTAAATACACCAAATAAATACTAGTAACATTTAGAAGTATCATTTGAACAACTACGATTATCACCACATTCGCTCCAAGTCATAGAAGAACAGAACTAAGGTTGTTTAAGATGTAGATATAGAACATCACTCAACTTGGGCAGGCCGATTGACACATTAAAATCATCCTTGATATAGAAAATCATTGAATCTGATATGCTTCTTTACATTCGATTACAGGCATATGTCGAGAAGTCACAGAAGGCAAAATAAATCGAAGATGGGATTCCAAATCCATGTGCTTTTGAAACTGGAATATTTAGTAACATATGAAGTTCAACTCATGTTTGTGTTTGACCTTCCTCTGCTGTTTTACCTCCCATTTGGTTTTCCTCTATCCTCTTCTCCTTTCCAATGCTAATTTGTTCTCCATTTAGAGGTATAAGTTAGTTATGGATGCAGAATGTCATTATAAGTTTAGGTCCTACTAACTGACACTTGTATTGCAGTTTCAACTTGTTTGTTGGTACATATGATCTTGGCACTTAATACATTCTGAATCGGATTTTCTTAGGGCTTCCGAGACATTGCATTAGGGGTTGAGACGTTGAGTACATAATGTTAGTGGTGTTTCAGAAAAATGTTGATGAATTGGAATACCTTTGTTTTTAAGGTGTCATGATTGACAAGTAAAAGCTCTGTAGTAGCATTGGATAGTAACTTGTGGGTATCTCTTCATGTCCAAACTTCTTCTGGGATCAAACAAGCAGCCTTCATAGGTTAACTAGATGTAGAAAGTGAAGTTGGTTAGGGTTTACCCATGATTCATTTTAGAGCATTTAATTTATAATTTAATTTTTATTATTTTGAATTTTAAAATTGCGAATGCATCGTTTCTTCTTGTTCCTACTGAAGAACAACATAGATAAGCTGAAACTTAATACTGGTTGAGATACTACCCAAAAGTATGAAACAGCAGTGATGTAAAAAGGATGACAGTTATTGGAGTCCTTTATGATAGAACTTGTCTTGTCAAATGCTTTATTTAAAAAAAAAATACATGCTTAATATCTACCAAAAATAAATAAAATAAAACGAAGAAAAATGTTCAATTTTAGCATTCATTTTTGCGTTTTAGCATTATTTTAGCACTATTTTAAAAATTAGCTCGTTTTTTGCATCATTGTTAGTGTTTGGGGTCTCTGTTTGGCATTATTGTTTACAATTAATGGGTTAGTGTTTTAAGTTGCTAACTCGGTATGAGTTTGGTGAAATGATGTCCAACTGATTGGTGAGGTGGCTGATTTTTAACATGTGGATTGATGTTATTGCTGAAATTATCATACCCCTTGAAAACTCCAAATTCAACCTCCGTGAACACAAGAAGGGAAGAGCGAGAGTCACCAGTGGGCTCCTCCACGAAAAACAAACCACCACCATAGGTGGCACAACCGTTAGTGCCACTACCAATCCGGATCTCCGTCGTGCCCTTCACCCACCGATCTGACATGCACCGCTAGACGATCTGTTAACACCGATTTGCCAGAATTTTGTTTTACCACCGTCAACTTACCAAACCTCCATGGAACCACTAGATCTACTGGCCTCTGTCCTGACGCAGACAATTCACCTGTTTTCTGCGTCTTCGCCAGACTGACGGACTTTTCATGCACCTCAATGGTCCTCTGTCCAAAACTGCCGCCTCCATCATGTTGCTCACCGACGCCATCGCTTCAAGGTCACCACGGACCGACTTCTCCACCACCTGATGCACTTCTCGATCCACCGACAAAGGGCCAAACACTCCACAATTGCACTTCATCCCTGAATCGAAGCTCAATTGAAGGCATCACAACCCTATTCCCCAATTTCTAATTTAGGTCTAAAGTTAACGAGTTTGACATCATGTAGGATTATAAATCCCATGTGGCCAAACCGTGAACATTTCTTCTCTCCGTCAATTACAAAAATGTCGATTAAGGTCCACCAAATTAAAAGAGTATCAAAATCAAATTACCAAAATAATTATAATGCAAAAAACGAGATAATTTTTAGAATAATATTAAAATAGTGCCGAAACACAAAAATGAGTGCTAAAATTGGATATTTTTCCTAAAATAAATGAGTAAATACAGTAATTAATTGATTAATTAATTAAAACACGGTAGGAGTATATAGACGGCCGTTGACAGAGCCAGAGAGAAATGAGAATGGCTATGGGTTATGACTTATGAGGAGGTCTAAAGGCATATTTTAGGGCCCAACAAGGTAGAGGTTTGGCTTTTCTTCTCTTTTACCAAAAAGAAGATTTTTTGAGTGCCTTTTTGGTTTCCCCAAGTCTCTGCTTTTCTTCAAAATTAATGTCTTCCTCTTTCATGATACGATGAGTTTCATCAGAATATTGAATGAGACTGCCCTTTTCCTCCTCCTCCCAATCCTTGTCCTAAGTAACATGTCCTTCCCATTTTGTCAGCGTCTCTTTTGAACTCCCCATTCCCATCCATCCAAAAAGTTCCAATATAATTTCTTGTGCTATTTGCTCCACCCGTCTTACAAGTTTTGATGTCAATGAAGTAATATAGTACCCATTTCTTAAAAGAAGTTTTGATGTCAATATGACTCAATTTATTTATATCATTCTTTGATACCAAAAGCTTATAAAAAGTGTCTTAATATACAAATTTTACAATTATAGTTCAAATGATATAAAAATGAAATCATAAATTAAATATTAAAATAAAATATTTCAAAACTTTTGGGATGAATGTGACTTGTGTATATATCACAACATATGTTAAGGTTGAAAAAATTATAATAGTTAATCATTATTGTACTTAATTATAGTATGAGTTACAAATGAATTTTTACATATTTCATTGAGCCAAAGATATGATCCCTATGTCTTTTACTAAAAAAACTACAATTCACTTTCAACATTTAATATATGAATTATCTTTTTCAACGTTTTAATATATTGAGTATAATAATTTATATGTAAATGATAAGTGGAACATATCTAGTTCATAAATATATATTAAAAAAAAATTAACAAAATCTGTCTATTGAACATTTGAATCAAACACAAATTCAAAAGTCAACTATAATTTCTTTTTAGGGATGGAGAGAGCATTAATGAACTTAAATGTTAAATAAAAAATTACTTAAATAAATTTAATTAATTTTTCTAAGATTCTTCAGAAGGAAAATGGATAAATCTCTCTTGGCTCTGCTAGGGCTTTTTTTTCAGCGAACCATGGTTTCGCTAGGGTTCCCCTGCCAACGTCGCAGTCGTCTGGCCTCTGAGCGGTGCTCCTCTCACAGAAACCTCCCTGATTCTTTCTCTCTCGTCGCCCCTCTCTCCCGACGCGACGCTTCTTTGCGAGGCGGTTTGCTACTAGAGCGTCACTCTCAGTTGTGATTTTGGCATCACGGTTGACGACCCATCATCACGCGACCTTACGTATTGTCCCACTCCGCTCTCGGCACACCTTCGAGTGCGGCTTCCGCATGCCTCTTTTATCTCATCTCGTTGAGGATCCCGGTTGTTCGTGTCTCTGGCTTCACCGCACCTCCTTGTCGGCCTCTGCCCGCGTTGCCGGCTCCAGCCATTGTGGCTCTCAGGTACCCTAGGTAGGCTCCATGTGGTTGCAATGCTTTTTTGGCAATTCCTTATTTTTTCATCGTCGTTTTTGTTTGCAACCAATCTGTGTTGCTTGAGGTCACCCCGGGAAATCGGGGCGGGTACGGTAGTGTATGATCCTGGTGGCTATGGGTGTGTGTCGCCAGTTATGGTGATGCTTGGTTTTGTGTCATGGTGGATGGTATTGTGTTGGCTGGCTTGGTTTCTCTCTTGGCGGTGTTTGCGTTCTCCAATGGGGAACTGCTCTTGGGGAGAGTTTCGGTTGGTCGTGGTGCGGTGGGGTTGAGTGTTGTCTAGCCCTACTAGCCCTAACTGGGGGCCATGAGGCTCAATCATTGAGAGCTTGCTCGGTTATGGGTCCATCTCATCAGCGTCTTTTGGACTCTCTTTTTTATTTTGATTTGCCTTTGTCTATCGTATAGTAGGTTTCATTATCTATATTTAATTATCGTTAGTCCGTGTTGTAAGCCTGGGATCAATAAAATGGGCCTTTATCTATTAAAAAGGAAACATACTCGGAGACAGCGTGATCAACTCATCTAAAATGGATTTTTTAACAATTTTTTTCAAGAAGTCTATTTATCAACTAGTGGGTAAAATCACTAATTAGATAAAGACTAATATACCCTCAACATAATACTACAATGCGAAAGGATATTTTAGTCAAATATTAAGATCTAGCATTTTAGATTGTACATTAACGAAACTAGTTGGTAATTAGAAGAGCTGAATTTTTTTTTTTTGTGGAATCTTTGGGATTAACGCTTTTGAAAAGATGGGTGATCTTTTGCACAAAAAATTACAAAAAAACTACAACTTTTTGAATTTTATGAGAAGATTTGTTAGAGAATAATTAGAAAGAAATTAAAAAATGTGTCGATTTTTTACTATTTGTTTTAAAAAAGAACACATCCAACCTAGAAGCCCAATAAGAGGAGCGTAGGAGTACTCTAAATGTTTCCACGTGTTATCCATGAAACCAAAGCCCTAAAATAGAACGCACAATATCGATAGAGAGAATTGTACTCTATTCTTTCATGAGGAAAAAAGATTTTACCGCATTTTTTAAAATTTATGGTAAATGAATGTATCAAGTATTAGTAATGATATTAAATAGATGCGTAAGTTTTTCTAGATAAGAAAATTAATTCAATATATATACCTTGGAATTCAGATCAAATCTTAAATTTTCTAAATAAGAAAATTAATTCGTGCAATTTGATGTTTTTTTTTTGAAGAAGTTGACTTGATATTATTTCATTCAAAATAATACAAACCAAAAATATCTATAGCCAAAACAAACGAGGGCCTAATAGCTAGACCACCAAACCCAAAATGTTTAGCCAGAAGACAACAAAACATACAAACAATAACACCTAAATGATAAAAGCTTGTGACCAACCAGAGAAGTGTCCTCTGTGGGATCGTCAAACTTCCACCAAAGCTAGAAGGCTTGAGAGCAGCAAAAAGTGTCGTGGTAGGGGTATAAAGATCCTCAATGTCGAGCAAAGTGCGCCAAAATAGCTGCACATGAGCTAAGCGTCAATCTACCATGACGATGCGCATAAGAGAAGTTCCACGATTCCAAAGAACACACGTCATCAACAAAAGTAACAAACAAATCAGCTAATAGAAAAAAAACAAAAGTAATAAAGAAACGATAATGAATCAAAATTCGATAAAATATGGGGGAGAGGGTGGTCCAAAAGCCGTTTCCCATCCGGTCCTGGGCATCACTGCTCCAAGCTGGGCAGGAAGTCCCCCTGTGCAGCCAGACCACCATCGGTAACCAACGCCCCTGGATAGACTGAGGCCAGTCCACGCCCCTTCCAGAAATCTCCTCTCATACCCATGTTCCAAGCGGCTAAGCCGTTCACCGAAACAAACCACCGAGGCACCGACGTTTTCCGACGTGGTGGAGCATCCCGGCTTCGAACAGTCACATAGCCGGGATTCAACAACCGTTATGCCATCCATTCGACGCGACAGGCGCCAAGAAAAGCCAGGATCGACGACGGTGTGAGATGGTTGTGCGACCTGCAAGAAGATCCATGGATGATGTTGCTCCTGAAACCAAGGGCGACGTCGACGGCCAGTTGAGAAATTTGAGAAGCGGGAGCGCCGATACCCACAACCGGATAGGGACCAACAGCCGTTGGCAGTTTTGATAGTGCAATTTTGGTGCTGCCAGCGCTGGAGAGACGAAGAAACCCTAAACATCTTTTTTAGAAGATAATAATCTTATTTCATCATAATTTGATGCTTTAAGTTTGATTGGTTGATTTCTTTTCTTTCTTTTCTTTTTTCCTTAAGAAGTTTTAGTGCTTTTCGATCTACTGAATC